>LPNX010021061.1:125854-158825 GCA_001517045.1 Pseudotsuga menziesii
AGCCAACATAGGATTTAATGACACATGGTAGTGAGTAATGATTTCGAAAATATGTGTAAAGTTTATGATTCACTCGTTGCACTAGTACACTTTTTCATTTATGCAATTATGTATATTATGTTTTCTATAAATGTAGATATACTTATTGAAAATAACTCAAGAACAATATCCCCTAAAGGTGAAGAAATAAGGCATGGAAGCAACCCGAGCGACTACAACAACTCAAGCGATAAATTATGATCAATACATTTGAATATTGTTAATGCAACTTGTATATTTTGGGATTTTTATATGTGAAAACCAAACAATATGCTTAATGTGGACATATAATCCCAATTAGATGAGAGTAAGCTATCAATAATTGTAACACTGGGAAAATGACATTTTAATTATCGAGAATCTTTATGTTGTTCCATATTTTAGATTCTTGTTTGTATATAATAACATTGTTCCCTCTTCTATTACATTCTATGATGTCACAAAATGTTACATTATTGATTAAATATATAAATGCATGGTGACAATGAATAGAGTTATAATCAACACACTTCTCGAAACACAATAATTAAAATATAAAATTAATATTATTAAAAAAATAATTGATTTCTTAAATTTAATTCAAATGCTAAATATATGAATAATTTGCATGGTTACAATGAACACATGTGAAATCAACTCATATATCCAAACACAATATATCAAATATAAAATTAAATATTATTATAAAAATATTTGATTTCGAATCAATTAAAAAATTGTAAAATAAAAAAGAAGAAACTATTTTTGCATATTTCTAACAAGGAAAAATTCACCATTAAACCATACACAATCTATTTATTTCAACTAATGAGTGTGTTTTATTTGTTTCCATGAATCGATGCTTACCCAAATTTTACGCATGTGTGATCTTTTACATAATAGAAGCATCATTGCTCTTTTCCAACACAAGCACCATCGTTTTTTCCAAAACATACACACCAATGTTTTTTTCCAAACCATAAGCACCAATGTTTTTTTCCAAACCATATGCACTAGTGCTTTTTGGAGATAATATATGCACCATTTTTTTCCGATACAAAATATGTTGTAATGTGTATATATATTACAACATCAACAACGTTGCATTTACATATAAAAATGCACATGTGATTTTATAAAATACATGGGGCACGAGTGTTGATGTGAATGTTACACTCAGTAGTGCTCATATAAGAAAATGCACTAGTGCTCATGTGATACACATCTATACATATTTGAATGGTATATTCATTGTTGCATATATAAGAAACCACACCGGTGTGATCACAATATAATATAAGTAGTGATGTGTTTATATTAAAATATAAGCATGTGTGCATTAACAATGCATATACACATCGATGCATATTATTTGTAATAAACGTACTAGTGCACATTATAAACTATAGAGAATCAGGAAGAAAACCACCGATGTAACCTTTGTCAACCCATAATTTTTAGTTACAGTGAATATCCACTATAACCTTCACCAAAACCTTTGCTACCAGAGTTGCATAGGAAGTGTTGATAAACGATTTTATGCAAACCGTGGTTGTAGTAAACTAATGGTGTTTTAATGAAGCCCATGAATTAAATTTGTGATATACCAACATGAATGATAGATTTGATTAAGGAAATTTGAAAATTTTCAAGTTGTAGAGTTATCAGTGAAACAAATTCTGGTTCTGTTATGCAACAAAGATAGTTTCGAAGTAGAGGAAAGACCCAATATAGTTTCGTAATAAACCTCATTGTAAAATTGAAATTTTATCTAATTATGAAAATTTGAAAAAGTGGGAAATTTGAGATGGGACCCACCTGGGCCATGTGGAAATGGGTATGACATGGACCAACCACGTTATATGAATGCAGAAGTGGTAGAACCCAAAAACAAGGTCGTTAGAGGAATCTTATCAGGTAATGCAATTTCCAATGTTTACCCATGAGCTCGATGAGAATGGTATGATACGAGGAGTCCAACGGTTCACTAGTGGAAATTGGCAAATAAATGATTACATGACTAAAAAAATTAGTCACGGCAGTGTTTTTAAGCTAAATATGACTAAATTTGAGTAACATAACTCAAAATGACTAAATTAAATGACAAATTTAGTCATCGGATAAAAAATACAATTAAATAATATGCGACACAATTAAAAATGACTAAAACTGTAAAACTAGCAAAGCCACTGGATCATCAAGCTGGATTGAACCTCATAGTGAAAGAATAATGAATGAGGAATAATTTCAGTGCAAGAATTGTAAAAAAATCACGGTGAAATTATCCATACAAGAAGCAAGATTTGAGAGCAAAACCATAACTGAGTTATTAGTAGCATGTATGTAATACATCTATGATACAATAGAGAGAATTCCAATCATCTAGGAGTGATTTGAATTCCATGAATTGGACTGACTCGAGAGATTACTAACTATAGAATAATCTTTACTGAAGGCTCACTACTGTAGCTCTGGACAACTAAAACACTTCACAATCAGTTAACTGGCCAAGGTAGGTGAGCAAAGGCACCCATCTCCTTAAATCATGCAAAAGGGGCCTAGATTAAGTGAATATGAACTAAGTGTGGTCCATAGGAGCATAAATCAACACCGACTAGGGTGAAATGATGGTGGGAATCCCATGACTCAGTGTGGGCTCCTAAAATCTAGGGTTTGGCATATGGATCTCCTAAAATCATGCAGACTGGTGCATCAAGTGGTAGGTGGGACCCATATGACTTCTCCATGGAACTAATGAAGTGGCAACATATTCCTAAGCTAGGAAACTGACATTTAGAATATGGTGGACAAGGGAGGAGTACAATAATCCTAACACCCCCCCTTAATAAAAACTTGGAAAACTTGGGCCCTCACAACTTAGATCAAAGGTCACCCATACAATATAATGCAAAAATGTAATTGCTCAATAAACCAAGGAAATGGGGAAAACCTCTTGGAACAAACCCCCCCTCAAAAATGAATAGTAGGTAACTGAATCAACCTTTCACACCAAGAGACATATTTCTCCTGAGTAAAAACCTTTGTGAAATATTTTTATAGTCTGCACCTCTATAGAGCAGTAATGTAGTGTGATGGTCCTTGTGTGCACTAGTTCCCTGATACATTGCATGTGAACCTATCCACTTTCTTCCAATCTTATTCTAGATAGGATAAGAAATGTTGTTGCTTTTGCAGCTAGACTTGCAAGTTTTGAACCAATGTGACAGTATGGAAGAGTTCAACTTGAGATGCCATCTCCTAGGGGCTTGCTTAAGACCATACAATGGTTTCCTTAGCTTGCACACCAAGGAAGAATCATCAGTGTACCCCTTAGGTTGTTCCATGCAGATATATTCTTCCAATTTACCATATATAAAGGAAATTTTGTCTCTTCTCTTTGGAGAAAGAGAGACATGATCCAATATCTCATTGTTTTGTAGTGACTCGTCTTCCTTATCCATGGCTTCCTGCCTTGGTGAATCATGGAAAGCCACTTTGTAGAATTGTTTATCAGACCTCGCCATCATGTAGCACCTCTCTGGGATTTTATAACACCTCTATGGGAGAAGTGGATATGTATGACATAGTGCAAGGTTAACATCTTGAAACTGATATTTGGTTCTCCTTTTGTCATATGGATCTCCAACCATGTTCCTGATAGCTTCAATGGTTTTCTAATCTTGCATAACAAGGAAGATCATCAGTGTACCCCTTAGGTTGTTCCATGTATATTTATTCTTCCAGTTTACCATGTAGAAAGGAAATTTTGTCTCTTATCTCTGGAGGAAGAGACACATGATCCAATGTCTCATTGTTCTGCAATGACTCATCTTCCTTATCCATGGATTCCTGCCTTGGTGAATCATGGAAATCCACTTTGTATAACTGTTGATCAGACCTCAGTATCATGTAGCACCTCTCTGGGAGAAATGGATCTGTATGACATAGTGCAAGGTTCTCATATTGAAACTAAGATTTGGTTCTCATTTTGTTGGATGGATCTCCAACCATGTTCCCAACAGCTTCAATGATTTTTTGAGCCCATTTAGGGCTAGGATTAAGAGTAGGGACTAGATATGGATATGGAAATGCTTGAACTTCATCCTCAATACCAAGATATAATTCAACTTGGTCCTCATCTTCAAATTCTGAATGTGAAATATTAGTAGAAACATCATCATATGTGAGAACTCATATGCATTGGAAGCATGGTTTGTGACACCTTTGGCTATCAGCTTCCTAGTAGAGATATCTAAGATCTCAACTATGTTAGGTTCAAATACAACTCGCTTTGGTGAACCTGTGTGGGTCATCTAATATACAAACAACAAATTTGTTTCTAGGGAGGGCACATATAGGACATTTTTTAACACTCCATGTTCTAATTTTATTGTACCCTTCCCTTTATCTTGGATTTGAGTATCATCTCCCATGTGAATAGTTGGACCAACAGTTAGATTTAATGAAGAAAATGACTCTTTGGAGGCAACCATGTGGTTGGAGTTTCTGTTACTAGAAATTCTCAATCAATGTGGACAAGGGTTGTTTCCCTATTCTACATGGGGAAAATCTAGAACAAAAAGCTACAGTGATGCATTCTCTCCCTAGATTATTAGACTAATTGAATGCTAATATTTTTTAACTCAACAATGAAGGTGGTCCTTGACTCATGGATTCATTTGCGATCAGCTATACCTGCAAAGAACATGAAGAACAAGACATAATAGTGAAAGCAACAAGATAATTCAATGATCTATACTAATGATCAAGGAGAAAAATAATGAACAATTGATATTAATACAAATCATTCATGGGAAAGGGGAACATGTTTGTATTAATGATATAAGGGAAGAAATATACAACTAATTCCTTGATGTTGAAGCTTTGCTCTCATAATGTCTTTGACATACTTTCACACACACTCTACAAACTCTACAAATGTCACTCACAACCACACTCTTTGCCTCCTATACCAACAATGATTTTAACAACATAAAGGACCTCTCTTGGTCCTATTACCTCCACTATCCATGAAGGGAAGCTTGTATATATATGCCAAAAAGGGCCTAAAGGGGTTGAGATATTTTGGGAGGAAAGTGAGGGATGATCCCTAGAGGATAGGGGTATGAATGCCACCTGTTCCAAGAATTTGGGATAAGCCTTCACAAGTACTTTCATCTAGAAGGTTCTAGAAGTCTTCTCTTTTTTCCTTTTTGACAGTGTTGATGCTTCTTGTTGATGATTAGGATGCATCACAGGTGCACCTTTTTAGTAGGAAAGAGGCGTCGAGCCAGTCAACCACTTTATGTCAAGAAGCAAGGTGTGTCAAACCTCCTAGATTTGAGAAAAAATCTCCTCCAAAATATGGTTTGGCCAAATCACTTCAAGGGATTGAACATAGAGAAGAAATTTGAGTGTAACAGAATGCCCCCCAAAGTATGAAACCAGAGGGATGTGATAGGTGAGATACTTAGCTATATGTGATATGGAATCAAAGGCAAAAGAGTGACGAGTGAAGACTTAACATAAGACCAGTTACAAACTATCTGACTCAGATCATGGCTACAAACCAATACACTGCAGATCCATGTATAATGAGAAAGTCATGGCTACCAACAATACATTGTGGATCCATGATCAACAATACTCAAATCAGGACATAGCTACAAAATATACACTGTAGATCTACGCCATCCTGACCCAAACCTGAGCATAGCCACCAAACATACAATGTTGATCCATGTAATGAATAAAGAAATAATCCATAACAACTTGAGGATATGCACATTTTCTAGTGAATACCTAACCAATTAGGGTCTTCATTTCAATCGCAATAGTACAATTCTATCCATGTGAATAGGTGTCTTGATGTCGAACATGGTAGAAACCACTTGATTACCGGTCATTGATATATATCGTTAATAAGTGCAAGGGAAGTTACCATTAATGTAAATTATTCCAAAGGTACCCTAGTACATTCCTCTAAATGTGAATAGATGAGTTGCAGTCGAACAATCGATGGAATATTCCAATCAAAGGACAATGATGAAAACCTACCATTGAAAGCGAGGAAACTTGCCATTGAGGCATATAGGCTTCAAGGTACTTAACTGGTTGCTAAGACTAATTCCCGAATAAGGTGTTGATGCCAACGGGAATAGACTCATCAAAGGAGGGCCATGATGTTTCCCTCATCATCAACATGAAACTTGGAACCAAAAATGATTATTGAAGTGGTCTTTGATAATCGAACAACCGTGGGACCATCTTGAATATGACCGAATTGAAGCAATGTAAAGTAACTCTGTAGGTAGACTGTGGTAAGGACTCTTTTTAAACATTGAACAACACGACAAGTGACTTGGCAACATTGAATTGATCGATGCAGAGACCAGACATAATGAAAAGGTATGACAATGCATTCTTTGAATTGACTCAAAGGATTTTAATGACTCATGAAAGTGGATCGACTCGATGACAAGCTGAATACCCAAATGTTTTTATGAAAATGCAGACAGGTGCCATGTTCAAAGGTGACTAGGAGCTGCCACTAAAACAAATGAAAGATGTTTCCCCATTCCCTTAATTTTCCCATCATGATGGATGAGTACCTCTTTGATTTTTAACAAGCTTGAAAAGGGTAGAAAACACTCAATATAGCTCATTAAGTGATGAGTCCAATCTCATACATTTTATGAACCTAAGAAAGGAGGAGTCCATTCCCAGAAAAGGGTCCTTCAAAGCTTAGTTTTGAGTCTGAAGAAGGTAAACCCAATCAGCATTTCATATTTAGAGAGTATGAGATGACTAAGAAGAATTCTAGAGTGATTTTTTTTGTAAATTTAGTCCCCAAGGTCTGAAAAAGTATAAACCGATACCTAGGAGAACTCTTCTAGTCGCAATGAACTAGAGTATACCTTTTTTGTAAACGAGTCTAAACGGTCCGAAAAAGGGGTAAATTATCACCGAATAGATGACCTTTCAAATACTTTTACAAGAGTGAAAGAATCAAGTTTGCTTGGCAATCTTTTCATGAAAAAAGAGCCTAAAAAGAGCTTTAAGATGACTCTGGGGGGTTTCCTTTTTTGCATACATTTTAATGAGCCCGAAAAAGTGGTAAAAACATACTCGATACGTTTTCACTGAATTTTTAATGAGCGTGAAACAGGTATAAAAGATGCTCGAAACTTTTTTCAACTTGAACTATAGCGTGAAAAAGTCAAAACGAAACTCTCTTGCAACCAAAAACACCCAATAAGGCCTTAAAATCTTCAAAAACACCATTATGACACTTTCACCATTAAAACTAAAGGAAAACATAGCTAAAACCCACAATATTTAAATATTTCACTAATTATTTCTAATTAAAAATAAAAATAAAATAGTATAAAAATAGTGAAATAGTCAAAATTACTTACCATTGTGTTTTTACCATAAGCATAGGGTGAAAACTATATTTGAGAGAGAAATTTGTGACGAAGTTTCTAGCTGTTATGGACAGCCAATCGATGAACCATCCAAAGCAGGTAAGAGCTATCATCCTCACTTTCATTTTCATGGTTGAATTTCACTTTGTATCATGCTTTTTGCAGTTTTGGGAGAGTTTTTGCAAGAAAAAGGGCACGCCCTCGGTGATGCTCTTCTCCCTTTAGGGGAAAGAGCATCAGGGATGCTCTATCCCCTAAGATAGGTTGCATCATCGCTCTGTTCCCATAGGGAAAATGCATCGACGATCGTGATTCTAAAAGAAAAATTTAACATGAAATCTAAGTTTTATTTCAATTAATGGAGTCTAATGGTTTCCTTATGGATGTCCCATAGATGTTTGACTCAAAAAATGGTGATTTGGAAAGAGCACGAGCATGAACTAGATGATTCCCAAGAAATAAATGACTCAATGATTGTGAGGGAACTAAGGGAGTGTGGACTCCTTAATTACTTCAGGGTTCCACGCATGAGATCCCATGTTCATCTGTTAGGTCATCTGATACGGATGTGGGACCCGGATCTGCAGCATTTCCAGCTGGGGACCCACATTTTTATGATTGATGTCAAGGAAATATACTTTCTTATTGAACTATATAGGAGAGGAAGTCCAATATCACCCATAGGTCCGAGAGGAGGGGACATGTATGTCGATGACCGCATTGATGAGTATTGTATAGTCGGAACAAGGTCCCATGGGGGCAAGATTCCGATAAAACATATTGTAGATCAGCCATTGAGGATTGTAGCCTTCACCATAGAGAAGGTAGTGGGTAGTAGAGCTACTCACCAGACTACCCGAGAACATATGTTGTATGCATTGGAGCGCATGGCTCCAACCATATTCAACTGGAGTGAGGGGCTACTAGTAATCCTCAAACACCAGCTCGTGAAGTGTCAAAGAGGTGAGTTGAAACAGTTTAGCTATGGCACGGTAGTAGTATAATTATTCCTATAGAGGGTTCCTTTATTACATCCCCATGTGCCTCTCAATAGGTTAGAGCCCGAGGATCCACAAATGTTGAGGTGGGTTGAGGCCATGGCCCGTCATGGGGGTGGTGGAGGGCCTACCGTGACTTATGGATCCATCTTCTTCCATTGGTTGTGAGGCCAACTAATGATGGTAGAGGAATACAAGTACGCAGGGACTAACTTTAGGGGTGAACGTGGTATTCCATTACCTAAGGGTGAGTAGTGGGATGACCGAGGCAAGAACAATATTATCCCATCATGTTTTTGTTTTATATTATATCTCATTTTTTTTTGCGTTTTGGTGATACTAAGACAAAACGTACTATTTTGTAGACATTGGTCCATCCATACTTGTAGGAGCTTCACCTATAGAGAGGCAAGGGATGGTTAGAGATATAGCCACCAAGAATGTAGAGGCAAAGGAGGAGCTTCAAGAGATTGAAGACAACCTACAAAGGTTGACTGATGGTGTTACCAATATTTCTTCTATTGAAGACCTTCCCTGGTGTTATCGTGCAATACCACAGGAGTATTGAGGCATTTTGGGAGGCTACTCCCCAGAGTGGCTCGCGTTGTTATGTGTTATCATGAGCACATGGATTAGTCCAGAGTGACTCCTATTTTTGTATTATATATATGTACTATAAGTTTCGAAGCTTCATATTTTGACCTCTTGATGTACTAAAAACTCGATGCTTTCAAATTTTGGGTACACTGAATGCTTATGGCTTCCGTTTTTCATCTCGGCGTCAGTTATATATATAAAAAAAATTTGCAGACATGTGTGTGGATGTGATGTGTTATGTGCATGAATGGATACCTATATGTGTTTACTTTTTATGATTTTTTTACATGTGATCACAATAAAAAATGAACATCAAACATGAGCTAAGCACCAATCCAAAAAATAGTTCACTGATGAATCAACCACTACGTTCAAATGTCTTGGGATGTGATGGTAGGAAACACACTCAAAAGACCTCTCTAACAGTTGAACCTCCAAAACATACGGAGATGTAAGGGGTTACATATGGTATAGACCCGATTTAATTTATGTACAACTAACTCCGAATCTAAACAAACCAGTTTAGGAAAAGCAATAGGATGTAGCAACAGATGGTGATGGTGTAGTCACCATGAAGACACATGAAAAAAATTAATGGAGCGGTTTTTATGTAAATGGGCATATGGTTGTAAGACCTAGTAAGGCATGCATACCCCTGGTAACTCACTAGTAAATTTAGGAGATAGACCTAGGTGGTAGGGGGTGTATGTGAGATTCCTCGGTAAAAACTTTAAGGGGGGGTTGGTGTTTACTCCAAGTCAAGTTTAAAGGGGGGATTATTAGGGTTAACATTGACTCAAGAATGAGTCAAAGGTGGTTGAGATCTAGCATATGGTTTGGGATCATGGTTTATTATATCCCATGGTATTTTTCCATGGTATTGGTGGCCAATGGTATTTGGTGACCCATAGTATTGTCCCATGGTATTGCATGTAAAGAAGCATTTATAAGGCTTGAGGAGGTTCCATGGTAAAGTGGCCTGGAGGTGAGTGGTGGCTAGCTCACTTGGCTTGGATTGGTCTGTTTAGTGGATTGGTTGGTTTAGGTCAAGGGATAATAGATCTATTATGGTGGTTTTTCCTGGTTTTGTGTGTCTATATTTAATTGTTGCTTGTCTATTTTATTTTCTTGCAAGTAATTATATGTATGCTCATTTAATTCCTAATAAA
This sequence comes from Pseudotsuga menziesii, assembly GCA_001517045.1. NCBI lineage: Eukaryota > Viridiplantae > Streptophyta > Pinopsida > Pinales > Pinaceae > Pseudotsuga > Pseudotsuga menziesii. The sequence goes on from LPNX010021061.1 coordinate 136,064, forward strand.
TGGTATCAAAGCCATGGTTTGCAAAATATTTTTGCTCATTGTGTTGTACCTGGTTTATTGAATTAATTGTGGAGTGCATGTTTGGTGGTATCTGAAAACCTAGTAGTATTTTTTGGTTCTTGGTTAGAATGCAATTTCCTCGGGTGCTAGAAGCACAAGGTATCCCTCTTACGTGCAGAGAAGGGATGTTGCATCAAGTGTGGAATTAACCACTAGGTAGATATAAGGGTGGAAGGTGTACTTGTATCCTAATTTACTATAGACCAGAGAGGTTGAGTCTTCGATTGCAGGAGGAATATGATAGGGTTTAATATCAATTATGGGACCAATGTTGATGAACCATGTACGTGAAGAGAATTCCTAGAGAACTGGAGGTTACAGCGGCTGAGGACCCATGTAACCCGATAGACGGATTATTTTTATATGGACGTCAATGATAAGTTTGGATGCAGGTACAAAAGGAGCATGGAAGAAAATGAGAGAGCATGGAAAATCGAGAGGATGTAGCAACAGATGGTGATGGCATAATCACCATGAAGACACATGAAAAAAAATAATGGAGCAGTTTGTATGTAAAAGGGCATATGGTTGTAAGACATGGTAAGGCATGCATACCCATGGTAACTCGCCGATAAAGTCGGGAGATAGACCTAGGTGATAGGGGGTGCATGTGATATTATTTAGTAAGAAATTTGAGGGGGCTTGGTGATTACTTCAAGTCAATTTTAAATGGGGGATTGTTGGGGTTAACCTTGACTTGAGAATGAGTCAAAGGTGGTTGAGGTATAGCACATGGTTTATTGTATCCCATGGTATTTGGTGGCATGTAGTACTCTTTCATGATATTGCATGTAAATAAGCCTTTATATGGCTTGAGGAGGCTTCGTTATAAAGTGGCTTGGAGATGAGTGGTGGCTAGCTCACTTGGCCCGTCGTGCTCTGTTTATCTCAAGGGAGATAATAGATATATTATGGTGGTTTTTCCCGGTTTTGGGTTGGGCCACATAAACATTGTGTGGTTGTCTTAAATATGTTTCCATGTGGATTTGTGTTTTCTCATTATTAATTATATGTATGCTCATTGAAATCCTAATACTTTTTACATGTGATCACAATTAAAAATGAACATAAAAAAATGAGCTAAGAACCAATCTAAAACATATTCCACTAATGAATCAACCACTGCGTTCAAATGTCTTGGGATGTGATGGTAGGAAACACACTCAAAATACCTCTCTAAGAATCCAAATCTCTAAAACATATGAAGAAGTAAGGGGTTACAGATGGTATAGACTCGGTTTAATTAATGTACAAGTAAATATGAATCTAAATAAACCATAATATGGATCACATCACTTGTTAAAAATTTAGTTAAAAACCCAGTCACTTCATGGGACTCTGCAAGATTGTTCATAGCGGGACCCAAACAAGTTTCTCCTGAGCTTACCAAATCACTGGTAGGGAAATATAGTACCCAAGCCGTTGATGCGAGATTCAAGGTTTAATGGTTAGCACCATCCACAAAGCCATAGTAAGTAGTCATCTGTTCATTTAGACACAACACCATATAAGGAGGCTTACCTAAGACAAATCCTACATTCATAACAAAATCACAATCCAATCTACACACAACACACTCTATAAATAATATGTACAAGGTACCTATGCTAGATGTCCTAGGAATAATACCTCTTGATGTAAATCCCATTTAGGGGCTCACCCAAAGGTATTCCATCATAGTTTACCATCTCGTAAACTCCTTTCTCTAAGACGTGAATAGAAATGTAAGGTCCATGCCACATGAATTCCAACTTTCCACCTCCAAATTTATCATGTTTCTAGTCATATGTCAGGACCAGGTCACCTTCATTGAATATGTGAGGTTGAATGGATTGGTCATACCGAGTTTCAATTCATCACTTATGTACCTCATTTTCTAAGGTGACATATTGATGAGTCTCATCAAGCTTGTTCAAGTACAAAATCCATTCTTCCTCTAAAGTGGTATTGGGTAACAGTTCTACGACAAGTTTCAGAGAAGGAATCTCACATTCAATTAGGAGAGTAGCCTCTAGCCCATACACTAATTGAAATGGCGTGGAGTCGGTAGCTTTCTTAGCTATAGTCCTATAAGCCCATAATGCAGAAAACAATTGTAAATGCCAATTGGACTTAACTTGTCTTATCATTTGTTGAAGCATAGTTTTCAACACTTTGTTGATGACTTCAACTTGGCCCTCAGCCTCGGGGTATTAGGGTGTCAAGTTATCATGGATAAAACCTAGTTTGGAACTTAGTTTCGACATCATCTGGTTTTGAAAATGTGAACCATGATCTGCCACAATGGCTTGCGGAACTATGAACCTAACAATTATGTGATTGAACAGAAATAGGGCAACAATTTTTCCATCTTCTGCATGTGTAGGCATAGCCTCAACCCATTTTGTAAAGTATTCCATGACTACGATGATGTAACCATGGCCCTCGGTTAAGATAGGCTTACAATGCATGACATTGATACCCCATTTATGAAAGGGACAACAACAATGATGGGATGTAAAGGAGCTGGGTGGGTGCGCTTTTTCGATTAAAAAAGTTGGCAGGGTGGGAATTTTTTCATGGCATCCATAAAATATTTCAAGATTGAGGGCCAAAAGTACCCAGTGTGTAACATTTTATGGGTAGTAGTCATCCCAAAAGATGATTGCCACAAGCTCCAGAGTGAAAATTATTCAAAACTATTTCATCCTCTTCATGAGTCAAGCAATGCCGCAAAATTGTATCAACGTTGTGACGATACAATGTATTGTTGACGATAAGATAGTACTTGACGTGATGACGAATACGACGAAGTTTGTCTCGGGTTGCATTAGGATGAAAGCTTTGAGTCTGGAGATATAAAATTAAATCTCCATACCAGGAGTCAGACATACTAATGAGGAACATGGATTCATTGGGTAATGAATCCAAGGGTTGCATATCCTCAGTAATATAGGGAAGGTCAGACATAATTTTTACGAAGACAATGGACTTCTTTAAACTGGATTTTGAAAATTTGAACTCAAATTCCTAGAGAATGAAAATCCAATGAGAGTATTTTCCCCAAGTTCCTGATGAGTCAAGATGTAATACATGGGGTTATAAGTTGCGTACACAATACTTGTCTGAGAGAAAGATGTAGTGACGAAATTTTTGGACGGCGACGACTGTGGCCAAAGCCAACTTCTCAACATGTGAATAATGTGTTTCATAGTCAAGGAGACATTACTTAGGTAATAAATCACACATTCCTGGTTGTGTTCATCTTCTTCAACTAGTACCATGCCGATGGTAGTTAATGATACAACCACATATAAGGAGTAATCCTTGGTGTAATCAAGTTATTGCAACACAGGTGCTTGTGTGATAGCCTGTTTGAGAGTTTCAAATGCATGTTGGGAAGGGTAGTCACAAACAAAGGGTGTGTCCATTTTTAACAAACGCATGAAATCACACGTCTTCTCGACATAGTTATAGAAAAAACGAAGCAGAAAGTTTTCCATCCCTTGCAAACTTTGAAGTTCAGTAACATTAGTAGTTGGTGGTAGGGATAATATGTCTTGAATATTTAATGGCTCTATACGGATGCCATCATAGGAAACAGTGAATCCAAGCAATTTGTCACTCTCAACAAAAAAAACACATTTGTGTGGATTCAACCGAATGTTGTAATGGGGACATCTAAGAAAGATGACTCTTAGATGGTCAACATGATGCTCTCGATGCTGCAAATGGGCAGTAAGCCATCGAGGTAGGGTTCCACGATATGTTTAATGTCATGGAAAGCATAAGACATGGCACATTGAAAGGTAGCACCCACAATTTTCAAGGCAAAAGGAAACTGTCTGTAGGCAAAGGTATCCCATGGGAAAATGAAAGCCATCTTGTGCTGATCGGAAGGGAGTATCTCTATCTGATTATAGCCAAAAAAATCCATCCATAAATTAAAAGATGACACTCCTAGCGCAGTCATCAATGACTTGATCGATATAAGGAGTAGGGAAATTATCATTGGGACAAGTCATATTAAGGTCTTGAAAATCAATATAAATCCTAATCGTTCCCTATTCTTTGGTCATGGGAATAGTATTAGAAACCCATTCCATCAATGACATAGGGTAAATGAACCTAGCCTTAAAGAATTTTTTCAACTTCTTCCTTAATGGTCATTTTTTTTCGTGGATGTAATTGATGTAACTTTTGGTGGACCAACTTCGAGTCAAGGTATGTCCTGATCTCATGAATGATGATTAAAGGATCTATCCCTGACATTTATTTATATGTCCAAGCAAAAACATTTCTAAATTCCCTAAAAAGGGTCGTATAAGACTCAATATTCGAAGAAGAATAATTTTGGCCAAAGTAAATGTTCTCTACAGCTCTAGGTTTCATTGATATGTCGACCATAATGGTCTTAGTAATATTACTCAGATTACCCTCGGACTCAACATTCACTACAATAAAGACTGAATTTAGCGCCGGATTTTAGTGTAATTTTTTCCCAATTTTTTTGAACAATCCAGCGCTAAACCTGGCGTTATTGTACAATTTCGTAAAACGCCATCTATTGCATCTTTTTTTCTCTCCTTTTTAACATCTATTTTTGTGCCCAATTTTTTGCATCTTTTGTTATGCCCTTATTTGCACCCAATTTTTCTTCTTGTATTGCATCTTTTTTTGTGTCATTTGTTACATCCTTGTTTGCACCTAGTTTGACGCTCAGTTTTGCATCCAATGTTGCGTCTTATTTTGCTCCTTTTTTTCATCGAGCCTTGCACCCAATTTTGCACCATGTTTTGCATCAAATTATGTCTCCCATTTTTCATCTAGCGTTGCATCTAGGTTTGCATCTAAATTTGGGCTCAATATTGCGTCTAGTTTTGCATCCAATTTTACTTATAATGTTGCATCCCTTTTTTCATCTAATTTTGCATCTTGTTTTACGTCTTTTTTCGTATCCATGTTTGTGCCTAATGTTTCATCTTGTTTTACGTCATATTTTGCATCTAGGTTTGCACCTAGTGTTGCATCTTGGTTGATGTCTTTTTTGCATCTATGTTTGAGCCCAATGTTGCACCCAGTGTTGTGCCTAGTTTTGCACCCATGTTTGTATCTAATATTGCATCTAGTTTTGTGTCCAATGTTTCATCCCATCTTGCATTCAATATTACGTCTAGTTTTACATCCAATGTTTCGTCCCATCTTGCATCCAATATTGTGTCTCGTTTTAATTTTTTGTTTGCGTCAAGTTTTGCTTCCAGTTTTTCACCTGGTGTTACGCCTGTTTTTATGTCCATCGATACACCATATTTTTTGCTCAAATTAATGTCCAATTTTACATCTAGTTAGGAGTCCACTTTTGCATCTATTGTTGCGTCTAGTTTTGGGCCTAGTATTGCATCTAGTTTTGAGTCATTAATTGTGTCTAGTGTTGAGTCTCCTTTTGCATCCAATTTTGCTTTTATTGTGACATCCATTTTTGTGTCCACATTTGTGTCTGACATAACGTCCACTTTTGCATCCACTTCTGTGTTTGGTGTGACATCCACTTTTACATCTTGTTTTGCATTTAGTGTTGCATCTAATATTGCATCCATCTTGCACTACTACAATTTTTACCTTTAGAAATACACTGCAGTATCATTAGGGCATGGAGGAATCGAACCACCAACCTCCTGCTTGTAAGGCAGGCGCTCTTCCATTGAGATAGCACCCTTTAAGAATTGGGAAGAGGAGCAATATTAACACAGATTTCATCATTTGAATTCTAATAAAAGACAATAATATCCATAGACAATCATGCTTAAAATCCAATTTATTTTTCCAAACACATTAATAAGCACAAAAATCTACCATGATCACGCAACAAAATATCCTAAGCAATTACACAATCTATTAAAGTGGTTTGTAAAAGGGTCTTAGAGAACAAGATAATGTATTGATGCATACCTAATAACATAAACTTGAGAAGGAAAGAGAATAAGGGATGTGTTTAAGAGATAGTTGTAGAATCCAATTGAGGATTGTGTGTTGTTACATAAATGTTGCTATTCATTGATTATGTGATTTTGTTCAGCAATGGGATGGTAAGAGAAGCACTCATGAATGGTTATTAAAAGAAGATGCCTACCTCAAGATTCTTTAAGCCTCACCTGAAGTCTAGTTGTTGTTTCAATTTTCATCATGATAGGAATAGACTGTTCAGTTTTGGTGAGACCTCTGGATTTACATGGACAACAGTAAAACCCTGATTGTGATGAAGGCAATAATTTCATCTACACAGGTGAACTTTCAATAATATTAAAAAAAAATCTTGGTGAATGAAATAAATTGAACACAGTTTGAAAACTATAGTGTCATCATGTTAGTGCACTTGATTAAGCATCCTATTTTGACAGCCTCTTGAAGACTTTTTTTTAGAAGTTCAGATACTCTCTTTGACAACTAAATATGTAGATGTTCTCTTTTACAACAAAAATAAGGTTATTAAACAGAATCTGGATTGAAAATATTTAAGTGCACATAACAAGATACATGAACTCAAAATTGTTTTTAGTTAATGTTGTTTCCATATGGTACATTTCATCTTCATAAAGCTATTATCTAAATTGTTGTATTTGGTTATTTCAGTGTGCATTTCATCATTTTAATGCAGCATTCTGAATCTTAACCTCCTTTCTTAAACAAGCTAGTACATTTTTTTCCAGTACATTTCCTAACTGTTTACAACGCTAAGAGTCAGATTGTTATTGATATGTTGTGCAGGGCCTCTGACCCTCTAGAATCTAGACATGTATGCATAACCAGTTAAAATGTTCAGAATGACCAACCAATTCGAATTGGTGTTTTAACATTACTTAAAGGAAAAACAAATAAAGTGGGAAGGCTAGGTTTACCATTTGTAAGGAGACTATTATTATCCCTAAGAAAGAGAGAGAGAATTAGTTAATTATTTTTTCCCACAATAGACCACAAATATCAAAACATCGTCAGTGTAGAAACCACTTGTCACCAATTAGATGCCTTCCAATATTCCAATAAAGTTCCTAATCTCCTCAATAGACCCTTAGCCAAGGTCTGTTCCATTTTAGATATCAAATGTGCTGCCTATGAGGGTTGGAAATCCCAATATTATATAGACCTTTACTTTGTTCTGGTCATGGAATCCATCCAACAATCCATTGTGGTCAATCAAATCCCTTTCCTAGACTACAAATATCAAGATGGATTTCTTTACAAGTTGAATCAATTGTGTGTTCCAGCTAGATCAACTTGCCTTTTGCTTGTCAAGGAGGCCCATTCTTCATCCCATGGAGGACATTTTGGTGTGCATAAAATTATGTTGCACCTGCAAAGGTACTTCTTTTGGCCTTCCATGTGGAAAGAAGTGGAATATTACATATAGAGTTGTTCAAATTGTTGTGAAAACAAACCTACCAACATGAAGCTTGGGTTGTACCAGTCTTTGACAGTTCCCTATAGGGCTTGGATTTATTCTAGCTTATTTGGGGCTGTTTTGGATTACCATTGACTAACATTTCTGATCATTACTCCATATTTCTTAGTGATTTGGAAAATCCTCATGGAAGCCTTTAGGTTGTCTGCATCTGTTCTCTACTACATTCAATCCACAAACCGATGGACAAACTAAGATAGTGTAACATAATCTTGGTTCATGCTCTCAGCCTCTACCATCAATAGAACAAATAATGGGATCAATACCTGCATATTTTGCAACATAGCTACAACAAAGCTACCCTTCTACAAGACACTTTCCTTTTGATCTTTGTTTTGGATTTCAACCTCTTAACTCCAGTTGCTCTCCCAGCTCCATCCACATCCCACCAGCAGAAGTAGTAAGACAAAGCTTCTTTTGTACAGAACTTGGTCAAGATCCAAAGTAATGTTCATGACATCCTTCAATAGACATATGTTGAATACAAAGCACTATACGACTGCCATTCACTTGCTGCACATTTTCAAGTTGGTGATTGAGTTTGGTTGCCTTTGGACAAGCATTGCTTCAAAAATCAACAAATGGGTGCCAATGCTTTCAAGTTGGACCTTCTACCATAGTTAGGAACCCATGATGTGGTAAATGTCAACCAGTGGAAATTATACGAACCACCTCATTTAAAGGATGTGTCCAGTCACACATATGGAGGTCACAATTCTAGATTTTCAGCTTCCCAGCTTTCCTGAAGATACTCTTTTTGATGTCCACACTGGATCCACTAGGCAGTGTCACATCACTACCTACTTGGTGTGCTGCAAATGCATGTTGCCCACTCAGGGTTAATGGATGTTGCCATCAACATATAGGCAACAACTTCCCTATCTTTAGCGAAAATTGGGGATGATTTCCTCTAAGCAAGGATGAATTGAAGAGACTTAGTCTAGTAATATGACTGAACCTATATTATATATGTACATTAGTCTAGTAAAGTACTACACAAATACATGCATTAGATCCTATGAGATGTATTACAGTGCAAATTTATTTGCGTACCCTATTTAGATCTGGAATGTTATCACCACCTTAATGCTTACTATGAATGAGAAATGATGCATATTTGCAAGTGCTTGCTAGAGAAAGCAAAGACTCGTACAAAGAATTGTCACGATTTTACTCCCTTTTCCTAATCATTTTTCAAGGAAATTAGCATAGTTGAAAGAGACCAAAATTTTTGTTTTTTGCACTAATATTTACTTAGATTTATATAAATATACTTTAATCTACATACTTTCAAGGCTCAAGTAATATTTAGACGCATATATCTAACTTACAGAATAAAAAACTATTGTGAACATCATATACTATTGATAGCAAGACAGATTTGAAATAGATCATAAGCCCAAATTCACAACTTCAATATAAGTATTAAGAGGTCAAATCTTTTAACTAGTGAAAAGATCTTGAAGCCTTTGGTAAAAAGCCAAAGTGTTGTTAGTTAACACCAGCTAGCATTCTTTATAAATACAAACATTGTTTAACAACCAATAAATATACATGATATCAACTTTATAAACTATAGAATATCATTGTCATGCATCATGTTAAATGTGATCTAAATATCCATTTACCATCAACCTAAAAGACAAAAATAGAAAAACCGAATGTTACCCGCAATAAGGCAGAAATCTGTGTAAACCTCATAGAAAGCATAAACAGTAGGGCAAGGGACCAACCTCAACCTTTGATGAAAGGACCTCCTGCAGTTCATAAGCTGCCAAAGAGTTGAATTTTTGTTGTATGTTCTTCACAACATGTTGGGCTGCTTCTTGAACGACAACATGACCCTGTGAGCCCAACCCCAACCTAAAGAATATAAACTAAAAAGTTGAAACTCATTTTTAAAGGTAAAAAAACATAAAAAAAAATATAAAGAATCGAAATTAGTTGTATTTCACAATTAGTTAAAACCAATAAATAAATAAAAAATAAATCAAATTGAGTGTCTCATGTTTTTTTTGGGTTAAGGCTCTTCTTTTTAGTACACTTTCTTCATCCCTTAAACGTTTCTTATGATCACTATTTTATAAAAATGCCCGTGTAACTTATTTTCTTAATTTGAAAAATAAAAAACAATATGATCACTATTTTATAAGAATGTCTTTATAACTTCTTTTCTTAATTTGAAAAAGCTAAATCACCTTGGCCAGTCATTTTCACTTTTATCCTTTTATCATATTGGAAAGACTAATCCACCCGAGCATAAATTAATTGTTATAGCTATAGACCATTTTCAAATGGGTTGATTCCACCCCTCTTAGGAAAGTCACTGGTTCTATAATTTATAAGTTTTTCCTTTACACATCATTTCTTTATTTAGTGTGATTGGATAATCTCCACGATGACCTCATGCAATCATTTTAAAAATGGTTCATAGTTCTATTTATCCAAATTAAGGGAAATTTTGGAGCGATTGAGCATAAAAAAAAAGGATTACATAAGTTCAGTCATGAGGGCAGTCAAGCCATTCATAAGGGCCAGACAACGAATAACATCATTTGCTTGCTTGACCAGTAATTGAGAAGAAACATTCAAGATCAATATATGCTGTCATCGACTGCTTTGCAAAAAGAATTAATAAATGCAATGAACGTAAGAGCTGAACTGGTTCCTGCTCTGAACATATTAAAAATAATCCTTAACTTTAAAATATTTTACTGTAATATAAATTTTATTATATATTGTAATGTAAATTTATATTTTATAATTTTTTATATGATTTTGAAATTATTAATAAAATGTTTAATAAAAAAATGGTGTTTAGATTAATATATAGTGTTTAATAAAAAATGGTATGTATCAATTTTTATGAGAATTTTTCAACTTGGGTTTTATAATTTCTTGATACACTAATAATCAATATAATTACAATATAAAAACAAAACAACTTTCTTGATACACCAAGAATCAATATAATTACAATATTATAAAAAACAAAACAAATTGGAAAAATAAAATAAAACACAAATTCACACTGAATGTGAAATTCTCATTTGAATGAAATACCATATATTGTAAAGAGTTCTCTCTTCATTCAAAAACTTTGATCACTGATACATGCTTGACAGATTCATGTGTGAGAATTTCATCACTAGCTTGGACAACTAAAGACATTAGAGAGACAAATAGCAACATTTCATGATTAATATACCAAATATATTTTGATACTATCAAAATATCAAACTAGAGGCCACAACATCCATTGAATTGAAAGCATTTCAAGTTAACAATTGCTCAATCAAACCCTAACTGTGCACCAACGTTTACAGAAACCAAAACCCTATTGGCATCAACCATAAGCCTAAACTCTAAAAAGCAAGGTGCACTCCTATACACTCTAAAATTGTACAGACCAAATTGAAGGAAATCTGAGCAATCTTATAGATTCTTGGGAAATACAAATACCACCAGCATTTCCAATTGCCTCATGCATTGAAATCTGAAGGGAAAACCTAAGTTTTTTACTACAAAACTATAATCAATTTATGTTTTGGGAAGGCCTTATTCACCATTCCTCTAATAACCCAAGCAAAGCAAAAACAACCGAGAACAACCGAAAACATGATACAGATAATGAGCTCAAATAAGCCAAAGGTGACCTATTTATAGTTTATTATAAATAATAGTCATAGAGGGTGACCTATAATTGCATTCAAATTTGTAGGAATATATTTTACGAAGCAGGATACAACTTAAGCATATGACACAAACAATAACGTTCAGAATGGCATTCTACTTCACCTCTCACAAATTCATAAGCATTACGAGGATCATATTTTCTCTGAGCAATATGATACAAGCCACTTCTCGGGAAACTTAAAAGACTTAGAAAATCCTAATGCAATAAAACTTATTCAAACGATTTCAATTCATTTTTCTGTGAAAGGCAATAGGCAAAAATTATGCACGCGATCCCATTAGATTGCCACATGAGGAGATATGTTGAGGGAATTTGTCAAGTCCTCTAAATTTATTTTGTTAATGTGAAAGAAGAAATTTAGGGGCACTTGACAGGCCCAACCGAGAAAGAGAATCAGTTTTGAGATTGGGCAGTTTCAGTTGAGAACTTCTAGGGACAGATATACTGCGCCATGCTCCATTGTGCCATTGAAATTAGGATCAATTAGTATTTTTGGTGTGGAAGAGCCAAATTTGTGCCCTTTGATTAGCAGCAAAAACTATTTAGACTTCTTCAGAATTTGGAATAACTAGACATGTTTGTACAAAAGTATACTGGGCGATATAGGAAACTATAAATAAGAACAAACATGCAAGAAGATGAAGGGGATTTGCAGAAAGATATTCTGATAGAATAATTTTTCAACTCCAAGATGAATCAGCTCTGCTAAATTTGCATTCCTTTGATGAAGCCAAACAATTAGCATTGAAGGATGAGGATAAATGTCACATGGCTAAGGGTAAATGGGTAAAAAAAGGAGTATTTCCATTAAGACCATATGAAGAGAAAGCTCTTCAAACTTAAATGAACAGATAATCAGTGAAATGTCATTGCGACGAGGAAAAATGAGGCGCTAATATCCTATGGGTAATTATAGTGTCAATATCCTGAAAGTACTGAAAGGAATATCACTTCTTGTGAATATATGTGCTCTTGTGAAAAATTTCTCAGGTTGAACAGTTGGTAATAAGATCTTTATTGACATGCCCTTGCTCGATAGCTTGAATAGTTCATATTCAAAGGTATTTTTCGTTAAAGGAATTTTTTGTTATGTTATGAGACAAGAGAGGTAAAAAATATCTTGAATGCACAGAGTTTGAGAATAGTGACTGAATTCGAACCTCCTCAATATCCAAAATCAATCTGCAATGGTCCATTTCCATCTCCAAAATACTTTGCTAAAATCTACCCTCTCGTTACACTTCATTCGCATTTTGTATTGCTAAATGTTCCTCTTGTTGCAGCACCATAAGAATAAAGAGGCAGTATTTGGGGTCTTTTCATTAATCTTTTGAACTTTTACCTTGATCCTTGTTCTCAAATTTGTTGTTATAGTTTTGAGTATGCATAGGTAAATGTGGCAGCTTAAGAAACGATTGACATTCTTAAAGAATTGGATCAACATTCAAAGGGATGGATCCAGTTTTCCAAGGCATTAAGAAAGTAAAATGAAAAATGGTAGAGGATCAATAATTACTTCCATATCTCAAACATGTAAAAAGGGAAGAAGATGTAATGAGAAGAAGAAGATAAATCAATTGGTCAGAGTCTTCCACAAATTTTAAATAGTGGACAATTCTGAATTCATATTCAATTAGCATCCTTGGGAGCATTTGAAATTTCAAGTGTGACAACTAGAAAATAGAGATTTATATTCAAAAAGGGTATGTCCAGCATTTCAAAAACTATTTCAACATATTAAAACAGAGGGTTATTATTTTTATCATTTCCATATTTCAAGCCATAAGTTTAGACATTTGTTCTACAGTTTTCCAAGTCCTAAATCTTGATTAATACCAATATTCATTGAGCATATAACCTATTTTGTTATCTTCATGATCTGATATGTAATCTAGGCATCTTCTAGAAATATTGTAGTATCGAGATTCAAAATAAGTAGTATCACTTCATCAATGAGAAATTACCCATAAAATTATCAAAACCAAGCAATCAATCCTGAAGGAAACTGAAATGGATAAAAACCCTGCCCTCCTAATCTCACGAAAATTGAGTTTATAATTGAGGTATGGGACTTACCTTGTTTGACGCCAAGGGCAGCCCTGGAAATAGAGGGTTTCTCCATGGGTTTAAATTCCTCCAAACGCTTGAAATTCTCCTAGGGTGTGACCCAAGCCTTCGCTTTGTACAGCTCAAGATGATCGTCGTCCTCGGCCTCTATGGTCAGATAATACATAGTCCTCGCCACCACTTACTCCTGTGCCCCCACCACTCGACAAAATGTTATATCACCGTTCCAGAGACACAAATACAAACAGAGAGAACAAATCGATTAACAAATGGAATTCTCACAAATCAGAAACAAATGAAATCCCTCCTAACCAAAATAAATAATAATAATAAAAGATCAGGTCATATACCTGTTGTTTGTTGTGCTCATCAATGACAAAGTGCCCAAGATTGAGCGTCTCTATTGAGTTCTAAAAATATTTCACTTTGCGCAATCCACCAAGAGTTCCCATGGTCATCGTCCCTTAACTGCTACTGATACCCAGCACGCCAATCGCAATCACACACAACACAGTTTCACCCTGCAACAAGTCTACTTGCTTTCTGCTCTGCATCCTTCCTCCTCGCTCCCTCGTAGTTATTTGTACAATATGTTGAAAATACAAAGTGGGCACAGTTTCATAGGTGGCTGAAGAAAATACCTACCATTCAGCATTCAAAATCGAACCCTTCCAAAGGGTTCTAGCCCTTCCCTTAAAATTGTTCTTAAAAAAAAATTTAAAATCTGAATTTTACCCTTCCAATTAAGAAGGTCATAATTTATATCAACATTTTAAAAGAAGGGCAAGATTTGAAATTATCCATCTATATAAATTTCTCAAGTTGTTGAAATTCCTATGCTATAAATTTCAACTCATTCAAAATATTGGAAATATGATAAATTATAATCACTCACTCACTCATGTCATGCACAGAGTGCTTAGTTGTGTAAGATGACCAGTAATCATTGATGACTACGAGGCACTAGCCATCGAGATGCGACTCTGATTCCTGAGTCACTTAGGGCTTCAATCTAAAGTGTGACAATGTGTCAAAAAATACGACTATAATAAAAAATAACAACTAATAGACTACTATTTGGCCCAAAACGAGCTCAAAACTTTGTTCCTACTACATATGTGAACCTCGCTACCAATGTCCACTCATTTTTCATCAAACTAAAATTCAAAAGGTCGGTTGATGGGTCCTCCTCTACAAGACTTTATTTTTTACATGAATATCATGGACTCACGACAACTATAAACAACACCCGATGTCATGCAAATACAAATAATGGCATGTAGTTAGGATCACAAACTGTGCAGAGGCCGATTTATGCATTGCTATAGAGAGGTGTCATTGGGCACACGATATGGAAAAACAATGGTTATTAATAAAATTTAAAAAAAAAAACAATTTTTGGCTCAAGAATAGTCTTCAATTTGATGGGTGGCATGATCATGATGTAATCTCCCTCCGCCCTTCCAAACATTTGTGGTTTCTCACAACATTTGTCTTCATCGCCACCAAAATACATATAAAAATTACTTGTCTTTACATCCTCTTCCCTTTAAATCCTCATCTCATGGTCATAACTAAGGATTATTATGCATGCACATCCTCACCTTATAATACGAATTGGGTCTAGGCACAGAGACAACCATAAAATATTAAATGTGTGAGGACACAAAGAGTAAGAGACAACTATAAGTAAGTCTTATATTAAATTTACCATATAAGTATTTAATTAACACTATCAACTTAGATTTGGATTGTTGTGATCTTCTTATCACTCCTCACTAATGTGATTGCAAGGAATTCTTTGAAGGTGAGGTCCATAATTTTAGGTCTTCTTCCTCATTATCGTGCCTTTTGGTAAGACACTAAAGAGGGTAGTGGCCTCCATCAACATGGAAAATGGTTACATAGAGGTATACACATTAATTGTTTTCATTAAATAACTTAAATTCCTGCATGTGACTATCGATTCACTGAATCCTTGACCGGTACAAAACACACAAAAATTAGAGCCCCAAGCCCTTAATTACTCACACCTAGAACTTTCTCAAATCTAGCCATTAATAAACTTCTTTTGGTATTTTGGTTCAATTTAAAAGGCAAATTGTTGAGACTCAGACATGCAGTGAGTTGCAAGGGGTCAATTGACTTAGGCTTGATTCCATTTCCCCTCCATCCCATACATGTATTCTTTCACGATAAGTGTTGAACAAAAACATTTGATGCCCTGGCCCTAATTATGCTAGCTTTGCTAACTTGCTTGGTATGTAGGAATTTTTTTTAATGTTTTATGTGTTATGTATTATTTTTTCTTAGGTGCGCAATCCTTATAATTCTTACATCTCTCAAGCTTGGATTGCACATGGATGCCCAAATATTGTTATTACATAGTTTAAGTAGTTTTTTGTATAATGGAGTCTGCTCCAACTTGAAGAAATACAATAGAATAGTTGTTATGTTACTGAACTGTAAAATTAATGATACACATATGACAAATTAATGTGTTTAAAATAAGTTTTATTGAAAATATATCATATTTTTTTTTCTGTAAATAGTAAGAGGTGCTCAATTGTTAAAAATTATAAAAAATTTGAAAGAACAATTTTATTTTTTACATTATTTTTGGTGAAAGGGTTTAGTTAATTTAAACTTGTCAACTAAAATACAATTATTTATACCACCCTTAATCTTCGAAGGGCTCCAAGAATAAATGCCCTTCCAATTGAAATTAAGACCCACCCTTCAAATTTGATCACTACTACCAATTCCAAAGGAGGAGAAGATTAGGTATATCAAATTGGAAATTAAGAACTCGAGCCAAAACCTTAACAATAAAAAACGGATGGAGGGGTTATCCATACTCTTTTTTACAAGTGTTTGTTCACGAGACTACTTGGATAATCCTTTTTCCAAGTTAGCATCACATCTTTAGCTTGTATTTGAGCAATTTTTGAAGCAATTTCATAGTTCTCGGGTTATGCATAAATTTTAATTAAAAAAGGTGATCAAATTCAACGAAAAAAGCGCATTTCTGAAGCAATTTCAGAGTTCTCGGGCTAAATTTTTATCATTTGAATATCAATTAAACACAGAAACAATAAATTGAAAAAAATTGGGATGGCCATAGATTGAAACATACCTTGTGCCATTGAAGCTTTGAACACAGTGAGCTTGAGTGAAATGTAATATTAGAAGGGCGTCTATCATATGGTAATGAAAGGGGAAGATTGTTCTACATTGGCACCCACCGGCGTTCAAATTAGAATCATACTAGATCAAAGGCAAGAATGATCAGATCCATAAAAGAAAACATCATAGATTAGATGGATCTTCAACATGTCAAAGGAATACACATGGATTCACAAAATGGATTGCCACATTGGTGCATTTGTAGTGTTAACCAAGCAAGAGCCGGCTCAGGTTGTTTATTTCAAGGAGACATATTTTACGCCATCAAAACATTACAAATGAAACATTCAAAAGAATACCAATGAGTCATTAGAGGCCGCTACACTGAAGGAATTGAGATCATTATTCTTTTTTTATTAAATTCCCTAGGATATCACTGCCTAACTTGCCAGAAGATTGTATTAGTTTATTTTTATTTATTTTTATATTGTAATTTGATTTTAATTTTAATTTAGTTTGATTATAGTTTAATTTTTATTCTTTCAGTTTTGTTAACTTGATTTTGTTTTAGATTTAGTTTATTTATAGTTTGTTTGTTATTATTGCATATTTCCAAGGAGTGAGATTGAGGATATTTCTCTAATCATTTGCTAGATGTGGATATGATGCCCTCACAAAAATCAACTTATTCAAGTGTCAAAGAAGATGGAGAGATACCGATAGTTTTCGAGTAGAGATCGATTGACCTGTTCAATTTTGGAAAAGGGAAGCACTTTTTCATTGGAAGGAGTTACCTCTTCATTTACATATAAAAACCTATGCTTCTTATGTTTGGGGGATTGGTTGGTTGGCATTATTTTGGATGTACTCAAGAACTAATCGAGAGGTAGAGACACTGATACACAGAAATATTTTTCTCCTGCAAAGTTGTCGATTTCGTGTGTTTATGAATGAGATTGGCTCTCTCTGTTTGCCTTTCTTCAATTATGTTTCAGAACTCTGTAATGTTTTTGTAAATGCTTTCATAGCCAGTGGATGGACTTTCACAAATTGTTATGAGGATTGATTTTGTTAAGTAAAATGTTTTCTTTTGTGCAATTCAATGTTATTTAAATGGGAATATTTTTCATTCATTTATGTTTGTTATGAAGGTGACAAATCCCAAGTTTAGCAAGCTATGGTAAGAAGTCTAAACTCTAATCCGATTGAAGAACAATTGGAGTTTGTCGAGGAGTCTGAGTGAAAGGTTGGGGATTATTGGACTGTCCCAAGTGTCAACCTATAATTCGATGCAAATCCATTGTATGTGAAGCATTGTTGTTGGGTTCCTAGATGAAATCGATTACCTATAGAAACGCCAAAGGTCAAAGACATAAAATATATCCAAAAAAACTGTAGTGCCAATCTAGAGGCTTTGGGCATGATATGAAGTAGAAATTGAACCGAGTCCAAAGCACAGAGGAAATCCCTTGCATCCATGATCGTGACTTAGAGGCAAGGTGAATAAATTTATGAGTGAGGATTCGAGCCTAGAGGATGTTTAGTGGGAGTCTAGTAAAGAAACCCAAAATTCATGAGTTGAAGAACTAGCATTATTCCTCTTCACAAATGAACTGAGACATTTTAGGCAAAGAGCAAAGAACTCTTGTTGTTCATTATGATGTTGAGTGGAACACAGAACCTATAATATGCGTTGATGGGATACAAACCCTAAAGGTCGTTGGGTTGTAGTATTACTGCAAAGAGAACATCCAAGTGCATATTGATGGATTGAAACCTTAACTTATAGCTTGATGATGAGAATAATCCACAGTCAACTAGTGACATGTGCCAGAAAATTTGAGTTGACAGAGGTTAAGAGAAGGGAAAACTGAATCAAGTTGAAGAGATGGTTTATAAACCCATATAAAGCCTCCTCTCTCACTAACCTCAACCCTCAAGCCACCTCTTTCAAGTCACAACCATGCAGTCAAGCTTAAAACTTAGAATCCATGTCCTACCTCTATCACAGGCAGTGGTGTTCACTCAAACAAACCAAAGAAGGAACCAAGAGTGACTTACTTGTGTATTTTTGAAGAGGGGTTTAATTATAGGATTATTTTAGGATTTTGGTCCTATAATCTATTGGCATTTAACATTTTAGCGGGGGATTTTTCCACATTAAATCATTAGATAACATACCAAATTTTGGGTTGAAGCGTTCTTAGCTTAGTAGGAAGCTTGTACAAACTCCCAATGAGGAAACTCCAATAACTGCATTCCCATGCCCCTAAAAATTTGTATTAATGTTCCCAAGCTCCTGGTACCATTATGATAATGTCCAAGAGGCACATCTTAGACAAGAAATCCTAGAAGTGTAGAAAGAAGCGACGTCTTTCAAGTTGAGCAGGGTAAATGTGTCCCTTGTTAGGTTGGCACTAGAAAGCATGTCTCAAATTGAACCAAGGCCTTGAGAAGGGAAACCTCAAGTACATGTAAGCCATGGTAATCCCAATATCCTTCGATTGGAAGTGGAAAGTGGTAGCCATGCTATAAAAGGATAACCTAAAATAATCTTCCTTGTTGGGAACCAAAGAAAGGGCAATGCCAAAATTGTAGCTTTGTGTAATATTCTGAAAAATAGCAAGAAAATAGATACAAGCCTTAAGGAAGGAAAACATTAAAGACACATAAATTTTTAATGGGCACATAAAGGAAGCATCATTTATCAAGATTCCTAAAGAGTTTCAAGAAAGAAGTGTACCTCCAATTTAATGAAAAAGATCGTATATTGAAATAGGCAAAGGATATTGAAATTCCAAATATAACCTGGGCATTATTTGAACTAATGATGAGGTAATTCTTATGGTTTCTTCTATGTGTTTCTTATGGCAATAACAAAGGATTCATTCCTTTTATAAAGAGTTCAAGATGAATATGAAAGAAATTATGACATGTTAGAACTCAAATATGTTTTATCCAAGAATGTTTGATGATTCTGATGGGGTATTGGTGTCAGATTTATATACACTAGTATAGTAGAGATGACAATAGATATTGCACAAGACCTTCTGAGAGATGTTGATCAATATATTTTAGAAGGCCTCAAACATTTGTGTGAATATTCTATTGCACATGTATTCTTTTATTTCATTGCGTTTTTTCCTTTTTGTTATGATATTGTCCAGCCTCAGCACTGAGATCTGTGTTTTCTATTTAGGACCTTACTTTAGAGAATTTTTCAAGTATATATGATCTTACTGCGTCATATCATGCAACTTCTTTTGTTGGGAGAAAGAAAATTGGAACAATTTCAATATTATGTTTCCCTTGAGGTTTGAATTTTGTACTTTGGTGAGGTGTTTTAAAATAATCCCACTTGTTATGCATGCTTTAAATGGTAAACATATCCCATATGCTTTAAATGATGACGATGATGAACTAGATGACAATGACAATGATGATGTTTTTGATGATGACGATGATGGAAATGATCATGATCATGATCATCATCGTCATCTTTGTCATTGTCATCATGATTATCATAACATTCATCATCATCGGCATAATAATCATCCATGTCATCATTGTCGCTATTGTCCTTGACATCATCATCATCATGATTATTGACATTTTCATCAATTATTCATCATTACCTTTGGCATAAGAAATAACATCTACCCAAAATATGTGATTAGTGGAAAAGGGTCATGGAGGACACACACGATTTATGCATGACAAATAACAACTTATTTTTTAAGATGATCAACATCATCATTCTCATTGTATTCATCATCATTGGCATTGTCATCACCACCATCATCATCATTCATTCCATTGCCATCATAATCATCGGCAATGTCATCATTGCCATTATCCTCATCATCATCATCATCATCATAATCATCATCATCATCATCATTGTCATCGTTCTCCTCATTATCAACAACATTATCATCATCATCATAACCATCCTCAATATCATAATCATTATCCTCATTTTCATCTTCAACATCTGGGTGTAAAACTGGATGCAAAAGTGGATAAAAACATCGATGCAAAAAAGGCTACAAACATGGATGCAACAAAAGTAGGCGCAAAAGTGGGCGCATAATGGGGTGCACCAAAAATGGATGCAAATGTGATGCAAAAGTGGATGCAAAAAATGATGCAATAATGGAAGCAAAACATGATGAAAAAATTGGCGCAAAAGTGGATACAACCATGGATGTAAAATTGGATACAAAATTGGATGCAAAAGTGGATGCAACAAAAGTAGATGCAAAAATAGTCGTAACACCCAACGCAAAACCCAATGCAAAAATGGATGAAAAAATGGATGCATAAAGGGATGCAATAACTGATGTAAAATTGGATGCAAAAATAGATGCAAACGTGGATACAAAAGTTGAAGAAAAAGTGGGTGTAAAAGTAAGCGCAAAAATGGGTGTGAATTGGGACATGACAAAAGTGGATGCAAAAGTGGATGCAAAAAAAGACTTTAACATGGGTGCAAAATGGGATGCAAAAAGGGATGAAAACATGGGTGCAAAAGTGGACGAAAAAATGGATGCAAAAGTGGATGCAAAAATGGCTAAAACAAAACGAGCTGCAAAACTAGACTCAAAACAGGATGTAAGGTTTGATGCAAAACTTGGCGCATGAAGGGATGCAAAAAAAGTAGCAGAAGTGGATGCAAAAGTGGATGTAAAAAAGGATGCAAAAGTGGATGAAAACAAGGAAATAAAAGTTGAGGAAACCATTGGCGTAAAAGGGGGCGCAACAAGAGTAGATGTACAAACTAGGCACAAAATTAGGTGCAAAACTAGGCTCAAAACCTGTCGCAAAACCTAGCACATAACCAGGTGCAAAACCCACTGCAAATTACGCCACAATTTGCACCATATTTAGAAAAAGGATGCAAAAAATGCCTAAAATAGCACCAACCCGTGAAATTGCGCCATTTTGTCCAAAAAATGAAGAAAAATACACTGAAAGATGGTCCAGATGCAAAAAGAGACGCTAAATCCAATTTTTGTTGTAGTGATTATGAATGAGTACTGGTGACTGAGGCGTAGTTATAATATCATACAAAACCAATGTTTCAAAATTGTCTTCTACCATTTGGTAAGTAGGAAGGAAAGAGGATTGGTGATTACGATCTTTCCAATGCATCTCATCTAAATACATGACTTCCATGACGGATTCATCTGATGGAAGAGGTTGCAAAAGATCATCTAGAGATGGGGTGGTTAACCAATATGGTGGGTGGTAAGGGTTGGATGCCACCAAAAGGTGATCATTAATGGTGGGTTCATTGGTGGATTGGATAGCTTGGTAAGTCTCTTCAAAATGACTGAAAGTTGTCGAATCAACAACTAATTTCCCTTCAGTCAAAGTGTCATGACTCCTCGAGGAGATCATGTTCATAGGCCTGACTTGTGAACAAGGAGGAGTATTTTTTAATGGAAAGACTTCCATAAGCGAGGAATATTTAAGAATATCTACTCATATGTTATGATACTGAAGAGCTGATGAGGCTAGGAGTGGAACATTGTTTGTGGAATTAGAACTCGTGTATTGAGAACAAAACTCTAGTTGATCAACAGTGACAATCTTCCCTTGGAATGGAAATTAGACCACTCGAAACACAGATGAATCTACTACTTGTATCATGCATAACCAATTCCTAACTAGGAGGAGATTGTAGTCTAAAGGAGCATCAACAACCTCGACATGAATGGACACTGATTCCCCCCTAGTTCAATTAGGAGACATGACAGTAATCCATAAGGTTGAAACCCACGATTATCAAATGCCTTCAAAGTTGTGGGTGAACGGTTAATTTTAGGGGATCCTACAACTCTCCAACAAGACATAGACATGAAGGAAGTCAATGCACCTTCATCCAATATGGTACAGTGGACTTTACTCCCAATAACTTTCGAAGATAGTTGGAAAGCTAATCATTAGAGAGAATTTGAGGTCAAAAATGGGCCTCCTAAGAGATGTACTACAAAAATATAAGATATATTAAAATATTATGAGTTAGGGGTTTTATGGGGTAGGTATATATGACAACTCACCTCCTACACTACTTTTTATGCACAATATAAATAACCATGGTTGAGTTACTTTTCTAAATTGACTATAAATAAAATTAATAAAATAACTCTAGAATGATGTGACTAAGATTCATTGTAAATTCCCAAAAATTTATTGTTCTTTAACATTTATTTGTCTTGAACTTGTAAATAAAATTAAACAAAAATAAATTTAATTTATATGCATAACTGACATATTTTTTTCATATAAATATCATTCATGAATTTAATTTATTTTAAAAGTACAAGATTATATATATATATATATATATATATATATATATATATTAGTTT
>LPNX010021061.1:159144-269901 GCA_001517045.1 Pseudotsuga menziesii
GATGGGAGAGTCTTGACTTAAAATAATCCAGTTTAAAGGTGATAACATTACTATTCTTAGGATCCATAGCTCCAGGAACCAACAACAGGTTCTTCCTCTATTCAGTACATGTTTAAAGTATTTTGAGGGTAGACATAACACACAGTGCATGAGCCAAATCTTCTACTACATTGTAGTATTGAGCGACCCACAAATTAAGGTTAAATACTGATTTTCGAATTGTACTCTTGGGTGCCTGGAGGACTGTGTCAATAACATGCTTTTAAATGTGAAGACCGTTGGTAAGAGGAGGGTTGGAAGCCATAGTTTTATCAATTGAAGTGTTATCAATTTTCTTTTCTGGAGGAGTGTCATATTTATGGGATCTGATGGTGAGACTAACTGATTCACTAGACATAATTTTAACCTCATCTATAGAATATGAAGAAGACACAAGTAAGGATTGATGGTCAATCAATTGTTGTTGGGTAGGGAAAGGATCAGTCAAAACTGTCGTAGTGGAAGTGTTTTTCAAAAGCATATGTAAGTTAAAGGGAAAGAAAAGAATAAGAGTTGTAAAGGTTATATAATGATGATCCATAAGATGTGTGCGGGGATCTAATATATGGTAAGGTGATGTTGAAAGATGTCTGTAGGCTGTGTACACAAGCCAAAAGAGTTCAAGACACAACTTGTGGTAGATGAAGAGTGATTTTGTGGTTTTTCCCATATGGGTTTCCATGTTAAACCTTTGTGTCAATGATGTCTGTGTATCTTGTGTCTGAATATTTGTTATTTTATTACGACTTATATTTCTAAATGATCAAGTGGAATAATAATAAGGAAAATATGGTAGAAATGATTTATATCTGTATATTTTATATTTTGTTGTTATCTGTCAATTATTGTTCACTTCCCTACACCCTTGGGTAGTCTGTCGAGCTCTACTATGGAAATATCCCCTTTCGTAACTACCGAATCCTAGTTCGTGCAATCCCTAAAGGTATCTTGAGTGAGACAATGCTTGTGTCATAAATGTTTCTGATAGGGTTACACTCTGTCAAGTTGGTACCTTGGGTTTTGTTGGTTGGGATAATTGTTGAACATGGGTTAAGTGAAAGCCAGCCAAAAAATGGTTCTTTTGTCGGGACAAAGATCATTGTGAAGGGGACATGCTTTGGAACCCGATGAAACCAAAGATCCGGGATTGGGTGGATCACAAAGAGAGAGGATTTGCACAAGAAGAAAGTAAGGGATCACAACCGACTCCAACATGATGGTTAGAAAGGTATGTTTACTTAGATATTCATGAAATCTTCTTTAGTGAATTTCGTATTATACTGTATGAATGGTTGGAAAATATAGCAACTCAGAGGAAAAATACTCAAGGTTGAGAACCTATAGAGTGGAGCCCTAAGCTAATCCAATAGTTGGGGAGGGTTAGTAATCCTATCTCTAGGGCTTTCAACTTCTAGGTCGATAGCGTTTTGGAGGGATATATTACAGAGCTTGGAGTCGACACTATCAAATCATATAGTGAAGCAGAGAGGGAGTTTTTCCAAGGACCCAGAGGCTGATATCTAAAATATTCAAAGTTGTGGATCAAAACAATGGTATGCAAAAAAGGGATCCTAAGGATGGAATCCGATGCGTAAATCACTGTGCATAGAGGACATGGCTCATGATGGAAGGAGGGCTTGAATACGATGGACAGAATGAGTCGAGATGTTCATATCTGATAGTGAGACTCAAGAAGAGGGTGGCTTCCTAATAATTGCAAGAATACTTTGGTCGAGAAAGAGAAGAAGGATTGTGATAGGGAGAGAGAGTTGCAGTGCGACCAGATGAGAGGACTATGAGTTAGTGCACGTATTGACGAAGAATATTGCGATGAAGAGGAGGAATATCAACTTATTTCTAAGGATGAAGAAGAAGTGTCAAATCCAGACTATGACATGCCCACAACTCCACGTACATATCCAGCATCTGAGGAAGACCCAAAAGTGTGTCGAAAAGTGTTTTGTCAAATCACAGTAATAATGATAACTAGGAGAGTGATTGGGGAGTTCCTACTGGTGGAACATTTAATTCAATTTTGTCAATATCCCAAGTACACACGATGTCTGGGAGTGACATAAAACTCCCCATTTTCAATGGGAATGGGTTGGAAGAACCCAAGTAACATTGGTTCTTATGTGAGATTATATTGAGAATGTAACAGGTCCAAGATGAAGCTATAAAAAGAGCCAAGATGATCACAACCTTTAAATTTCATTCTCATGATTGGTACATGAATGTTTATGTGGCTCCTATAGGAACCCCTCATAATTCAATAGATCATATTTGTCTTGGACCGATAGATGAATTCAAGAAGCCTAAATATGAGTCGTAATGCATCAGATAGTTAAAGGACATCATGCAAATGTCAACTGAGTCTGTCTGGGAATTCGACCAGAAATTAAAGACCCTGATGTATTAGGTGATTTTCTAGATTTCTGACATCCAGTAGAAAGAATAGTTCATTGCTACGCTGCTACCACAAATGAATAATCTCACAAGGAATGACATGGTATCTAATTTGATAGACAATAAATCATTGGTCGGAGGAATGCATGTATCTAAAAAAGATAGTAAGTACACAGACCAACTTATATTGTAACTAATGTTGATTTGTGGGTCACGATGAAAAAAATCATTGAGCATATCAATTTCTATAGGAAGAGACAGTTGACACAAATTTGTTGAAAAATGATGAGTAGATGCAAGCTGAGCGAGTCCATGCACAATACCCTCGGCTAAGGGGGGATCAGTTTGTTTAGAGTTCAAGCATGAGCAGGAGGATTTGGTTGCAGGCAAGGCCAAATTATTTGTTATAATTGTGGACAGTCGAGAAATTATGCTAGAGACTGCACTAATCCTACGTCGACGTGCTCATATTGTAAAACGTTGGATCATACTATTGAAGGGTGCTCACCGCTGATTGCTAAGTGGCATGCCAGAATTACGGGGAACCAAATTCAACCCCCAAATACAAATCATAATGTGCATAAGATTTTTGTCAAGCCTCGGGAACCTAATTTTTTTTTTTAACAAGAGGTGGTGATGTTACAGGAGACGATCAAGGAATGCATGGGGTAAATCCAAGAGTTTGGTTGATGACATAAAAGAAAGCATCGTTTGATGTTCAGAAGGAAAAAATGTGTATTATTTGATGAATGTAATGATTTAATAGATAGGAATCATGCTTCAACATCTACTGATATTCCAGTGTTGAATGACGGACCAACTCTGAATATGCCACAACAATTCAACCAGTCATTCCAAGGGAAGATGACACAAAAGGTAAGCAAGCTAAAAAAATTCTTTAAGAGTTGCTTAGAGCTTATAGAAGATAAATATGCTTTGCAATATCTATCGGCTCTAGTAGAAGAACCTCAGCTAAGAATGTGACCAGAGAAAAATGTTAGCCTTATTAATATGAGATTGAATATTGGTCGAGAGCTACGTATGAGTGATCAAATAGGTCAATATGATATGGATTTTATCATTCTTGATGTGGGGTCAGATGTTAATATTCTAACAAGATAAACATGGGAAAGCATGGGAAAATCTAGACTAGTATGGACTCATGTTCATTTATGGTTAGACAATCAACTGAAGATCCTACCTATTAGTCGACTACAACAAATTACTGTCGAAGTGGAAGGACTTCAAACTTATGCAAACTTTTATGTGATAGATATTTTTGACAATAAGAAATTGTATCCAACACTTATGGGAATAGATTGGGCTATTGAGAACCAAACAATCATTAATTCTAAGAAGAGAATATTATCCTTTGAAGATTCAGAGATGCAAGTAGTCGCTACAATTTATCCTCTTTAAGGCCAAATATATGTCGATCCAGTAAGAGGTGAAGGACAAGAAGGATACCTCTATAATATCTACAATATTTCCTCTATAATGGATGATTACATCAACCCGATAGCTGATGGTAAATTGAATTGATCAAGTATTAGTTCATGCTCATTAGACTCTGGTGAAGCTTTGGAGAATTAGTAGACCAACTTCATGAAGTATCAATGCAGAAGTATGCAAGGATCATGAAATATCTGCGATGGGTAGGTACTGAGGTATGTGATCTACCTACTTATGAAGGATTACTTAATCTAGATACATTTCTTTTATAATTTGAAGACCATTTATGGGAACCTTAGTGTTTGTTATCCTTGGATGTTGGATTGAAGGCTACACCAGCCAAGTAGTGGGTTTCTCACAAGTAATCTATTTTAGAATGGTCCTAGTGGTGAAGGTTGTTGGAAATCAGATTCAGCAAAACTGTTTCTTACACTAGCTAGAAATATACAGGATTGACGGATCCTGTTGACCATATTGAAAGTTGTCGCGTAACAGGAATGGGTTCATATGTTTATACACACTTTGGACATGATACCAAGAAACTTACATATGTCGGTCGAGAAGATGAGCAAGGCTCCTGACTTAAAAATACTACAATAGCAAATCACTAAGATTTGAACACAACAAAAACGACGAACTAATCATGTCACAAAGTTCTAGGATGAAGATGAGCATGTCACAGGGACCATTCACTTGATCCATGAGAAGGTGCAATAGACTTTGGAGGAAATGAAAGTGGAAACTTCAGAACCTATCAATTTCAAACTTGTGGAGAAAATTGAAGGTAAAATAGGAGGTTCAACAATGGGCAGAAGATGTAATGAAAATCTATCAAGATTTTCAAAATAAGTTGAATGCTACGGAGGTTTCTGGATGAAATGGCTTGGGACGAGCCACAAGTGAGTGTTGGGGGCATGTTGGCCCTATAAAACTATATAAGAGTTTTGATCAAAAGTTTTGAATAATTTGTTCGCAGTATGAACAAGGTTGTGACAACACAAGGAGAGGGTAGGTCAAATCCAAAACTTATTGGCTTGTTTTCGAGGAGACATTAAATGTAAGCGGTGATTTAAGTTAGACAGGTGGTCCACTTTAGGAAGTGGGCATGGATGAAAACTCGACTGTTAGATCCTGTATAATTATGAAAGATATTCTTGGGTTGGTAGATCTGGAGTGCATTTTTGGCGAATTGTAGTTGACTGCTAATTGAGTGTTAGTTGACTGTTAATTGATTACTAGTTGAAAAAGCATATGTAAGTTAAAGGGTAAGAAAATAATAAGAGACGTAAAAGTTACATAATGACGATCCATAAGCTGTTTGCATGGATCTAATATATGGTAATGTTATGTTGAGAGATGTCTGCAGGCTGTGTGCACTAACCAAAAGTGTTCAAGATGCAACTTATGCCAGATGAAGAGCACTTTTGTGTTTTTTTCCCATATGGATTTCCATGTTAAACCTTTGTGTCAGTGATGTCTGTGTATCTTGTGCATGGCTCTTTGTGAGTTTGTTCTGACTAATATTGCTAAATGATCAAGTGGAATAATAATAAGGAAAATATGGTAGACATGATTTATATTTGTATAATTTATATGTTGTTGTTATATGTCAATGATTGTTCATTTCCCTGCACCCTTGGTAGTTCGTCGAGCTCTAGTATGGAGAGATCCCCTTCC
This sequence comes from Pseudotsuga menziesii, assembly GCA_001517045.1. Classification (NCBI taxonomy): domain Eukaryota; kingdom Viridiplantae; phylum Streptophyta; class Pinopsida; order Pinales; family Pinaceae; genus Pseudotsuga; species Pseudotsuga menziesii. The sequence continues at coordinate 164,719 of LPNX010021061.1, forward strand.
GTAACTAGAGAAGCTTGGTTCTTGCAGTGCCTATAGGTATCTCAGGTGAGACGATGCTTGCATTGCAAGTGTTGTCGACGACGTTATACTCTTTCGGTCCATTACCTTGGGTTTTGTTGTTCAGGATGAAGGTCGAACCTAGGTTAAGTGAAAGCGAGCCAACATGTACCAATGAAGCTCCTAGGATTGTTGACTGCTAGGCTGAAGAATTTAAAAACTGTACATGAAATACGAGCAAGAGGTGTGCATTGTCTTTGCTATATTTATTGTATTTTTTTTAAGTTGAACAATTGATAATAATATTACTCTCCAAAATTAGGGAAAGGAAAAAAAGGTTGTACAAGAACAAAAGCTTTGGTTTTCTATTATGGAAGCTTAGATAAAAGCAAACAATCCATACATGTTCTTCAAGGTACATGCACAATTTACACTTTTAAGATTTGTAATTTCATGACTAATGGATTAAATTATTATTCAATGCAAGTTAAAATGAATGCCTTTTGAAAAATAACTTGAATATATCGTGTTATTATTTATTGCTTGTGCATGACACCTATAACATGAAAAGAAATGCTTTGATGTGCATGAGTGAGAGGAATGATATGCTTCCCATAATTTCTTTAAGGTTGGTTTTTATTCATTTTGAAAACAATAGCTTTTTTTTTCACATGAAGTTGTAACAATTCCTAATGCTTATTTTCTATCACGGGATTGGCTTGATATAGATTTTGGAATAGCAAAAGGTGTTGATTTCATTGCATTTTTATTAAATCAACAGAAATAATCAAATATTTGAGGAGATATAGTGTTGCTCGATCTTGTGATAAGTAAATATTGTTTTATTATTGTTTACAATACAAAGACAATTGTTGTGGGAATTGATTTGTGGTTCTATATTGTGATTTTACATTGTTCTAGCTGCTATGTACAACTCATTTTGCATCAGTTAATATATTGATATGGATTATGTAGGAAGAACAAGGTTAATAAGTTTTACATATTTTCTCAGGTGCTTCTGTAAAAGTATTTTCTTGTATCCATTGATAAAATTTCCTTAGCACTGCCACTGCAGGTTAACTATAAAGATTTGACCTGCAATGTTAAACATTAAACTCATGCAATAGATCTCTAAAGTGCGAAGAGGTTAATGGAAAGTATACATATGAACCTTAGATGATGGCAGGTGGTGTATGTTATCTAATATCACACAGAATAATACCAGGTTACATGTACAACCATGATGCATGTATGATGCTACCATTATGGCATATGGCTTGTGTAAGAGGGAACCACTTGTCAGTTTTAGTGGTATGGCTTGCTACTATCCTCCCTGTAGGTCACTATGACATGTTGGCTCTATTGCATATAAATATTAATCCTCCTCCATTGAAAATTGCAACATCCCTTATACCCAAATTTTTGAATCCCCAATATGAGAAACTTATTACTTGAAATTATAATTTATGTGGATATTTCATGAAACTCATCTCCAAAAAGGGGTAGAGGAGGGATAAGGCCAATATTTTTGTAACTTTATAAACAAATGAAGTTCTAATTGTTTGTATTTTGAAATATGCTTCAAGTATTAATGTATTGGCGAGGTTAGATTTGGAAGAAGAAAGACTAAGAAATGCATTAGATCTAAGTGGATTGTTGTTTCTCGACTCCACTCTAGGAGATGTTGCATAAGGGATGTCCAGACTTGCCTCCCTTTCTAGAGAGTAGGGGAAGAATAATGTTACATTTCTTAATTTGTTTATTCATGCTAGGAAAATTAGAAGAATGCATCCAACTTTTGGTGGAGAGGTAACCAACTCGATGGCATGCTGCAAAAATTCCTTTTGGGGCTAATTTTTTAAAGTCTACATTTTTTATCTTTTTACTCTTTCATCTCATTTTTGGTAGCAATCGCATACCAAAGATTGCTTTTATGGCATGATCCTATCTTCCAAGCAAGGTTTCAAAACCGGTCTCCATTTGGCGTAATGACCTAAGTAAGGTATATGTCATATGAATCTAATAGAACCTTTTTTTAAATGGAGCTCTTTTTCTATGGTGATTTCTGGATACTACTTGGCAAGCAATATATCAGTTCAAGATGTCAATTGAAATAGTGAAATCCAAACCTTGGTTTGTTTCAACACTAGTGGATGTTAAAGTGTTTTCATCCATTAAAAATGAGAGCATGGCATTATCATATACAATGAATTGTCTTCTTCAATAGTTGCACCCACAAAAGCCACAAAGCAATCATATTTGTCACCAATGTAATCATTATTGCTTTTCAGGAACGATCATGGGGCTCTAGTACCTAAATATAAGAAACAATAATAAAATAACTAGAGTAAAGGTTCGATGGGTATAACATCTTAATATATTATACTCGATAGGTAAATTTTATCCTTGTTGAGGAGTTTTATGTAGGCAGATTTATTTCACCTTACAAAATGGGAGCTTTGTATGATTCAAATATACAATTATTGTTGTTTTTTAATCATGAATTTTAGATATTATCTTCTTATATTTCTACAATTCTTAGTTTTCAAATTTTTAAGGTAAATCAAAAGGTTGTCGAATCATTAGGAGATCCATAGGCCTACCCTAACCTATTTGAAGACAGACATTTGGCACTTGATGTTGAATCGAAGCTAAGAAGTTCAAGTTTTTCACTAATGTATCTTTGATACGGTCTATATTTAATTCAGATTAAAATTATTGTTTTGAATCTCTACAGCATAAAGAAGCACTAAAATAATAATTTACCGAATTTATTGTAGGAATGCATATCCTCCTCTTGAGTATTATCTAACATATGTTGGTAAAATGAATGTAGACCTTATAGAAGAGTTTAAAAAAATGGAATTCAATGGAGATTCTATTCATGAGGTATATAATGCCTGCAATGTTTTATACTTCTTGAGAATGCATGGTGTTTATTTTTGTTTCATATTGAAATTGAGGTTCTCAACATGCTTATTTTTGTGTTATTGGGCGTTTGAAATGCTTATGTCAGTTTCTTGGTAAGTATAAGATATCAATGAAGATGATGTTCTTGATGCAATGCAGGATGAAACCATTGATAATGTAATACCCCAGTTGTTGAGCCCTGTACTTATGATCTGTCATGTGACCTATGTTCTTTTGCATTATGGACTTATGATCTTATATGTGACTATGGAATTATGTTCCTTTTCATGTTAGTGTGATTAAGGAATTATGATATTTGTTTTATAATGTAATTATGGACTTTGGAATTAATATTAATATTAATATTAATATTAATATTAAATATTGTTATTGTTGTTATCATCAATGGCTGTTGCTATTAAATAAACAACTGGCTCAACAAAGGCAACTAAAAGAGTATGGGAGACCATGGATTCCATAGTGTGAGGGGGAATTGGGACATCCCTAGCACCTTAGTACTTGTTGTTGGTTTGATTTTGTCCATCCTAGTTCATATTCGCACCTTGGTGGAATTAATAATGTTGGTCACCCAAACCTTGTACAATGGGACCTATTATTGGTATTTAATGATTATGGAGTTACTATTGCATCGTATGCACACCTTAGTGGGACCCTCTTTCCTAGTGTGCCATCCTTGAGTGAAATAAGTCCATTTTTGGACCCCACTTACATTATGGTGCCCTCTCCCTAGATTATCGGAGTTGTAAGCTAGAATTTAGCTTCCACCTTTTTATTTGTGCCTCCATGACCTCCACAAGTGTGCCCCACTCCTCCATTCATCCCTATTTTTGTGCTTCTAGGATATTTATGACCTTATTGGATCCTCTCTCTCACCTAATGCTCCCTCCTTCATATTTTGTAAGCCCCCTTATGCTGTAGTGTTCCTTCTTGTGCTCTTCATGGCTCCACTCCTTGGTTTTTGTCAAGTCCTCCTCATGGTACTAATCTAGGAAAGGGAATCTCCTAAATAATCCACCACTCCACTAATTCGATTTTAAGTATTCTGTGATGCAACTTAACCTTACATCTGTCTAATTCGAGCTTATGCCCTTGGGATAAAGTTGGCCTCCTTGTGCTGTAAATTCATATGCCCTCTCCTCGTTGAAGCTAATGTTGATATTTGGACCATGTGACTTGTGCTATCTAACCATGTTGGGAATGTTGATAATATTGAGAGTGTGTTGATACTTAGAGATAGTCTATTTGTTTCCCTTTGCTTCCATTATATCACTCTACAAGTTCAGGTTCTCGCATAGGAAGCCAAGAAATGGGATGGTCATATCCTAAGGGACAAGTTAGGTGAAGGGACTCACATCCCATAAGCAGTGGAGATAGACAAGAAAGTAGCATTGGGAAGCATTATGGTTCTCAGAATAGGTAGTTCAGAGAGTTTCTAGATCGAGTGTGCCTCTAGGTATGGATCCATGGTCTTAGATGGGGGGTGACATGTTCAAGTGATGAAGGATTGACTATATCTACAACTGGGAGGAAAGATGTCCTATTGCAACCAGTTTCTAGTAAAGATAGGTATTGTTCATATACTAATTATGTTATTTTATTATGTTTATGTGCCATGGAGGCTGAAATGAATTCTATAATTATTTATGGATGATATGCCAGGATTTATATGCAAGATGGATGTCTCTTGATGCTTTGTATTTCCATGGATCTCCTCTTCTTTCTATTCTTTCTCTCCTCCTTCATGGTTTATGAATGTCACTCTCACGGTGATGAGAGGGGATCAACCATAGGTTATATTTCACCCATTTTTGTTCATTTATGAGCTTTTGAAACCTATTCCATTATGTCTAAAGCGATGATTCTAGTAAGAAACACTTTTTGTTTCACTGGAAAAGCTTTATGAATGACCAAGTTATGACTATTTTGGTTGGTAGTGTTTCCAACATTGAAGGGAACACACCCTATCTTTTGATTGAGAGCATCTTTGTATGCAAATCTGTATTATTGTTGCAAATCTGGATATATTTTTGTATATCTAGCCATGTTAGTATATATCTAATTTGTATTTGAGATTGATGGCTAGAGGGAAGGAAGTCATACAATCTAAATCATAACTAGTGAAAGATGTATGTAGGGGAGATACACGAGATCTAATTTTAGAGGTTGTGGTTGGAAGCCTGTGTTTTTGTTTCCTATGGTCCGTGTGGTAATATTTTATAATACTCTTAATAATTAGCCATGTTATCATCGCACACATCACTAAAAATAATAAATAATCCTCGTATGAAAAATAATTTTTATGCAAGCAACCATAAAAACTAAATACTCTCTACTCATGTTCTCAACATCTTTACAACATGATATTTACTATCAAGTGCTTTAATTTTGTATGCTAGTATAATCATTCTAGATATTCCCATTACCATTCCTTACCCATGTATGCTTTACAAATTGCATTATTATTATGTTTAATAGTATGCGTTTTGCAAAATGTCATGATTGATTTTTTATGCATCTCATAAGGCGATAAGTTTTAGTTTATTGATTATAGGGATTGTTGGCCTAACCTAGAACACTTAATTTCGTTGTGTAATAGTAATTTATCCCTTTTCCTAGGTATCCTAGTGCATTTGGCCTTATTTTAAGGTTGGGCACACTGCAAATGGGGAGAATTATGTAGAAGCAGAAGAGTAAACTGAAGGAGAGGTTCATTTTGAAATGCAAGATGAAAACATTAATGGGGAGAAGTACGCAGAAGAAAAATATTCTACTAAAGGAGAGGTTGTTGTTAATGGAAATGAGGAAGAAGAAGAGTGGGTTATGGTGTAATGCCCAATGGTAAGCCCCAACCATATGTGATGTTGTCATTTGATTTTACTATGGCATTATGTGCCTGGAATATGGACTATGTACATTATTATTATTTACCAATAATTAAATAATAGCTCAATATGGACAACAAACATGGCTCGAGAGTCATGGATTCCACATATGAGGGGGATCGGGGGGTTAGGATTTGTTTCTCTTCCTGATAGTACTCTATGTTTCTTAATTTTGAATTTATTGGAATTTAGAGATCCTAGTATACCTGTTTGATGCTTTGCATGCACCCATGAACCCATGCACCATGCACCATGCACCCATCCACCATGCACCCATGCACCCATGAACCCATGCACCATGCACCCATGCGCTTGTGCACCCTTAATTGAAGAGATATTCCCTATCTAAGTTGTCTTCAATTAAGCACTCTACTATTTTGAGAACTTGAATAGGTCAGTTAGTGGACTAGATAATCTCTCAGTGATCTAGAGTTACTTCTTTGTTGTCTTTGAGTCAGTCTCTTAGAGGGAATTCAAATTGGTCTTAAGGAATTATAATTTCTCTTTAGTCATTCATTATTTTATTATTGAGTATGCTTGAAAATTGTGGATGGTTTCTCTTCCTGGAATTTGAATGCCAGTGGATGGATTCATATGGTATTTTGCACATAGTTGTTAAACTTTTTTTTTGCAGGAGAAATAAAAAATCCGGTGAGGGTGAATGGACATTGAACACAAGAAATACCTCAAGAACCCTTATATATATCTAATAATAGTCATGTGATCCCTAAGGGTGAATGGTGATGTGATCATGAGGTACTGTTCACTGTGTAATGTCCCCTTTTTGGAATTTTATTAAAATGCCCAATTTTCCAATTTTTTCACAATTTTGGATCTTGACTAGTTTTGATGTCTAGACCTCCAAATTGACCCAAATGCTTCCAAATTTTCTCTGAAGGTACATGAATGATAATATAACTTAAATATGATGTTAATTTATGTTTTTCAACCTCCCAATTACTTTTGTAAACTTTTTTAATGTTTTATTCAAAGCAGGAATCTCTACTAGCAAATTGGGGCTCCAGTTCCCCCTGGGTAATTGTCGGAAATGGATTCACAAACGATACAAAATTCACTTGAATTTATGAAAAAAGGATGGGTATGTGTAAGGGACCTTTTCAAAGTCTCATATGCATCATGGTTCAGTTTATACAGGTTGTTATGACTCTTTCCAAAAAAACTCCCATGTCACAATTTCGACCCTTGGGGAAAATGCTCCAAATCTTCTCCCAATGCAATAAAAATGAGTAAAATGGATTCCAATGCTTCAGTTATGAAAATGAGACTTGAAATAAACATTAATTACATTCCATACATCATACATTTATCATAGATAAATTCCTCCATTCAAAATAATAAGCATTACCATGGCATATATCAAAATAGAGTGGAAATGGTCATTGTTTGCTCATCAAAAGTCATTTTGACATACAAATATTGGGAATTACGACTTGAAAATTTATAAGAATGTATAAAAAATAATATTTAACTTATTACAATCATAAATGGACAATTAAAGGCTTCCCAATTCGAAATCATCAACATTACAATGGTTCACAACAAGATAGTGGGGAAATGACACTATTTCTTCATTTTTCAACATTTTTACATGAATTATTTTGGGTATTTCAACCTGAGAGTCTTATGAATGTGAAATAAATAGCATATACATCATAACATAAGATAATGGGAATTATAATCTTCCCAAAAGAGATCAATAGCTCACCCAAAGCGCAATCCCTCCATTGGCATGAATATGGTGTGAAAATTGGAAATAGTTGAGAGAGAGTGTTGCAATAGAAGAATCCACATGATTTATTGTATATTACTCCTGAAAATAAGACTCCATTAAATCTCCATGAAAGACCTAATTTTTCTTTCCAAACACCAACTAGGATGGGAATCTTTCACCCTCGAAATTGGCTTAAGCAAGAAAACTAGTCATCCACTAGCTCTCACAATTCACAAATGAGCAAAAGCTTCTTCTCATGGCTGATCCATGTATTTTATAAAAATTATTGGTATTCTAAGGTTCTAAATCCATCCATAAACCAAATCCAAGTCGAATTTGTGTGGATGCTCATGCTATGCCATGTGGCCTCTCTCTTCACCTTCCATCTTCTCCCAAATTTGAGTAGGAGCCTCTTAGCCTTCTCCAACTCCCAAATTTGACCTATAAGATGCTTTATTTAGTCCTGATATGTCAATATGTTATTATTTCAGCCTTCATATCTGACTTGTGTCATAAATATCATAGAATCTCAATCATTGTTGTCATAGATGTCATAAATGTAAGGGGAATCTAACCAAGTGTCCATGAAACTCTCATTTGGCTCTTCCTCTCCCATGTAAGTTAAAATTCATAAAAAATTCGACCTATGAAGTATATGGAAAATTATATTAACCTCATAATCCATCCCAAAACATTAGGATTCCCATAGATTCGAAATTACAAGAGGAGGATGCCATTTAACATAGGAATTCTAGCTTGAGTGGGCCCCATAGTCTCCATGTGTCTCCATTCTCCATAGCCATTTCATTTTTCTCTTGTATTTATTTAATAAGATACATTATTAAATATTTATCCTCTTCTAATTTTTAAACATAATTTATTATCCCCCTTATTCCAAATCTCAAAGCTTCCACCGCCAAGCTAGGAAACTAGTGATTTTCCACCTTGGCAATTATTTGACTTTTAGCATTCCTTTGACAACTTTCATGAATATGGAAAATGTGATATGGCCATTGTGACCCAATGTAAAATTTGGGACATTATAAATCCTCCCTTCCCAATATTTCTTGTCCTCAATGAATTTCAAACATGGTTGTTGAAGAACATGCTTTCTGTATGATTCTTTGAAGTTGCCTCTAAGCTACCCACCTTGAGTCTTTGAGATTTCATGAAGATTTCAGAGAGGAACCACAATGCTTGCTGCTGCACTACTCTGATTAACACCACCTTATTAAATGGGGAATCCATCTCCCATACTGCATGTTTCCCAAAGAATTTGAAATCAATGGGACTAAAAACTATCCTAGGGTCCCATTGTTTGCATTGCACTCCAACAATTAAGAGTGCTCTCCAACCCATACCATTTGGAAAGAGAATTCCTGGATCCCATTTTCTTGTATGCATTATTCCAAACAACATGAGTGCATAATATGTATCATCAAATTATATAAAAACATAATAATAATGTACATCAAGGAGGTGCCTCACCAAGAAATCATGAAAGTGCTTATACCTCCCAGTGAGTAGACTACCATTTGCCAAGTGCATACATGCTTTAAGTGACCAATAAAATATGCTCCAATGACATAGGTGAGGATCCCATGTCCTATAATGCTGCTCCCAAAGAATGTAATATGCATCAAAATAATAATCAGCCATTTTTTCTTTCATCCAAGAAGTGAATGAAGAACCTCCACCAAAATATGAACCAAATAAGGATCAAATAAAACACGAAGACTTCAAGTGTCTTAAAGAAGTCTCATCAATACACCCATGAATATGTATATCATAATGAAATAACAGAAGATGTTTCTACCAATAATAGTGTTCCTCAATCATATCCCTCTTCACCCAAGTGTTTGATGAAGTTCCTCCAACATCAAATCAACTAAGTGTTGAGCAAGAAAAACCATGAGTCTTCAAGTGACTCAAATGAACATCATAGGTGCACCCATGTAGATGTGTATAATCATAATGTAAACAAGTATGCTGCTGCAAATTTAAATAACATGGTTCTATATTAATTCCATCATCAAAAGGATAAATAGAATTTCCAAGCTCTTCATGTGGCACCTTCAAAAAGAAACCTTTCACCCATACTTCATTAGGATGACTGCTGCCAAATTTAGAAGTGTAGGATGTAGGAGAAAGAACCAACTCACCCAAATGATCAGTAAGTGAAAAATTGTCATAATGTGAAGTATCCATAGGGGTAGTATTATTCACCTCCCTATAAAATGCAAAAATTTCCTCATGGGTTGGTTCCAAGGTGGTGGAATTATGCACTTCTTCAAAAATTGTGTAACGCTTTTCAAGAGGCAACTCAAGTTCCTCTTCCACCATTACTAGTGATTGGATATCATCATTATAATCCTCAAGAAAATCAAGAACCTGAAATTTTTCATGTTTCTCATGATCCATCATGTCATGAGAATCCTCCAAGCAATCTACCTTATGAAAATCTGAAACATCGGAGGAAAAACAAGTGTCTTGCAACTTTTCAAGAAGTTGCTCATTTTGAGTTGTGAGCTTATCAACAAATTCATTATTCTTCAAGTAGGATTCATGTAACCATTCAATAAGCTCAATGAAATTTTTTTTATCAAAAATCAAAGACATGAAATTACCTTTGAAGTTGCACATTGCTCTTTGGATCTTCTCCATGCCTTCAAGGAAGGATGGATCCTCCAAGGAAGTTTCTCTCCAACAAGAATTTGATACCCATGCTTGAGTGTCATGGAGTATGCTAAGGGCCTATTGGATCTTATTTTCATTCATATTTAAGGACCCTTCAAGAAAATGAGGCTCTTTCAAATGAAAATCCTCATCTTCTTCCTTCTTGCTTGAACCAACTTCATGAAGCTCAAGTGGTGATGGGGAAGTTGATCTTGTTTCTTCTTCAATTGCTACAAGGTCTTCATTTTCATGTTTAATGGAATTTTGGCTTGTAGAAACATTTTAAAATCTTATATCTATGTCACCAACATAGATTTGTGAGCACCCATCAGTAGGTACTCCTTCATAGTTCAAGCACCCATCAGTAGATGCTCTTTGTTTCATTTCCACAAAATTATCTTCAGTATTTTCAATAAAAACTGCTTCATACTCATGTGATGTCTCTTCATATTTTTCAGAGTCACTTGGGAGTGAATTTATATCATCTTCATGTACTACTTCTTCTACTCCACCTATTTCAGAACTAGGTGGTTCATGGGTCTCCTCCTTTTGCTCCTTCAAGCAAACTGATGCATTTTCCCCCTTGGTTTTCTTAAAATCAATATATTATTCCCAACTTTGGATAGCCAAAAATTCAAATCCTTTCATAATATTCTTGTTCATGTATTCAAATATAGATTCCATGATTTTTATTATCTCTTCGCCATCATATGGGTTCTCTTTTCATGCCTAGTCATAGTTTCCAAAAAATTGTCTTCTTCTCCTACTTTTTTTTCCTCTTCAACAAAAGCACTTTTTGTTTCAATATATAATTGTGGTCCCTGAATTATTTTACTCATAAATATCATACCACATCAAGTGCCAAGATCTTGCTCTGATTCCATTGTAACGTCCCCTTTTTGGAATTTATTAAAATGCCCAATTTTCCAATTTTTTTCACAATTTTGGCTCTTGACTAGTTTTGATGTCTTGACCTCCAAATTGACCCAAATGCTTCCAAATTTTCTCTGAAGTTACATGACTGATAGTATAAATTAAATATGATGTTCATGTATTTTTTTTTAAATCCCAATTACTTCTGTAAACTTGTTCAATGTTCTGTTCAAAGCAGGAATCTCTACTAGCAAATTGGGGCTCCAATTCCCCCTGGGTAATTGTCGAAAATGGATTCACAAACGATCCAAAAGTCACTTGAATTTATGAAAAGAGGCTGGGTATGTGTAAGAAAACTTTTCAAATTCTCATATGCATCATGTTTCAGTTTATACATGTTGTTATGACTCTTTCCAAAACAACTCCCAAGTCACAATTTTGACCCTTGGGGAAAATGCTCCAAATATTCTCCCAATGCAATAAAAATGAGTAAAATGGATTCCAATGCTTAAGTACTGAACATGAGACTTGAAATACACATTAATTATAGTCCATACACCATACATTTATCAGATATAAATTCCTCCATTTGAAATAATAAGCATTACCATGGCATATATCAAAATAGAGTGGAAATGGTCATTATTGCTCATCAAAAGTCATTTTGACATACAAATCTTGGGAATTTCAACTTGAAACTTTCTAAGAATATTCAAATTCTTACAATCATAAATGGATAATTAAAGGCTCTCCGAATTCAAAATCATCAGCATTACAATGGTTCACAACAAGATAGTGGGGAAATGACACTATTTCTTCATTGTTCAACATTTTTACATGAATTATTTTGGGTATTTCAACCTGAGAGTATTCTAAACATGAAAAAAAGATAATATACATTAGAAAATAAGATAATGGGCATTACAATATTCTCAAAATAGATCAATAGCTCACCCAAAGCACAATCCCACCATTGGCATGAATATGGTGTGAAAAATGGAAATAGTTGAGAGAGAGTGCTGCAATAGAAGAATCCACATGATTTCTTGTAGCTTACACCTACAAATAAGACTCCATTAAAGCTCCATGAAAGACTTGAGTGGCCTTTCCAAACACCAACTAGGATGGGAATCTTTCACCCTCGAAAGTGGCTTAAGCAAGAAAACTAGTCATCCACTAGCTCTCATAATTCACAAATGACAATTTCACAAATGAGCAAAAGCTTCTTCTCATTGTAAGCAGGAATATTTCACCTTCGGTGGAAAAAAGCTATTCCTCTGGTCTGAATGGTTCAGATCTAGAACAAATGAGTGAACGACAAAGGATCAAGACCCTCCCTGGATGTCGTAGACACCTGGAATGTTGCTTCGATAGTGAACCTATGTACCTGCAATCAGTTCAAACATGCAAACACATCAAAGCTACCAGAACATAATATATTTATCCATGTCAGTGACTAAGGAATCCAACAACATTAACATGCGAAATCAAAACAACAGTAATGTGGGATGGAAATCAACTTTGCATTAAGATGAATGGAGAAGTTTACAACCAATTAAGCCTTAGTGTCGACATGCATCTCCATGAAACCAACACTTCATCCCCATAAGCTCCAACTTTGCTCTCTATGCTCTCAAATGTCTTGGGCCAAGTGGTCAATCCAACAACATAACAATACCTCTAAAGTTATCCTCAACCATGGACATGAGCTTGTATTTATAAGGCTCAATGGATAGGAATGGTTGAGAGATTTTTGGATGAGGTGGCCTCTAATATCCTATGATGGGGGATCTCGAGCTCAACTGACCCATAATGTTAGGGATAAGAGAGGACATGAGGCTCATGATCCATATTTATGCAAGAACGCAACATAATACAAAAATAACCATAGAAACACATATGCAGTGGAAATAACACTTCATTTCATGAATCAATAACTGAAACTTGTTTACATACAGAATGGAAATAAACTAGATAGAGTGCTGGTAGCTTATCTCTGAGAAGAGATGTGGAGGATACATGCCTCTGAACTCTCTATTACAATGAGGCTCGAATGCCTATATATTATTGAGAAACAATGGAAACCCTACACATCCAAAAACCAAACCCTAGGAGGTGAAACGCCTTAATGTGGGCCCCGTTGGGTAACTTGGTACATCAATTTCTCGGGGTCGTAACTTTAGCATACTTCCTCTATTTGACGTGCATGATACATTGTTAGAAAGATCTATTTAAGGACTACATCCATAAAAAGCAAATATGGAGTCTGGAATGGACTCATATTTGCTCGACCATTCGATGCCGAAAAAACGTCGTTTAGGGCCTCAAAACGGCTCCAGAAGTTTGGGACCCAAAAATTGCCAAAAATAGTAAATTGTGCTACAATTAAGAAAACTGGAAAACTAGCCTGCACGAGTGTGGCTCATTGGCAGTTCTGTTGTAATGATTTTTTTTGTAAATTGGAGGTCACGAGATCAATCCCACCTGGATTTAACCGTGTCCCATGTCTTCCGGTGGGTGTGGGGCACCTAGGTTTATAGTGGTAGCGGGAATGGATCCCTGGACCTCGTGTCACATGAGTACCAACCCGGCCCTAGTTGCTGATTCCCATAGTAAAAAAAAAAAGGAAACTGGAAAACTGAAAGAAACAATGGTGGGGGTCCAAGAGGAATAGGTGGGTGGCCACCAATATCCTCCTGGATCAGCTCATGATCTAGAAGCCTCGAGAAACTTCTCTTTTTCCCATTTTACCCAGGGTACCACTTTTCTCCTCTTATGACAGAGCGGTTTCAGTTAGAACCGCTTATGGACCAAAGGCCATAGGCGGTGGCACCGCTTATGGTAAACAAGATACAGGTGGTGCAAGAAAGGTACCGCTCATGGTTAACCGGAAAAGCACGGTGCTGAGTATTTGTATGTAAGATTGACAAACAACATGGGTTTCCACTCTAGATGTTGGGATTAAGGGAAAATATGTAATTCAAGGGTCTTATCACATGGTGGTGACAGGATTTGGGTATAACAGGATGCCCCCCAAAGCATGAGTCTTAGAGGGATACGATAAATGAGAGCTTTGAGATAACAAGTTGTTACTTCGAGGTGAAAATTTCAGCTCGATCAGAGCATGTCATCCAGTAGGCATTTGTAGTACATCAATATTTTTGAATCATAGACACAAGTAACCAACTCGTGGCTGCAGACCAATACAAGGCATATCCACGGGAGGAATAAACAAACATGGCTACTAGAATACAGCATAGATCCATGTGATAGAGGACTCAAAATTGGACATAGCTACCAAATATACAACGTAGATCTATGTCATACAGATGCAAATTTGAGCATAGCCACAACCATACAAATGTGGATATATTCTAGGTATAAAAAACTCCATCGCAACCTGGGGAAAAGCAATGAGCACTTTAAACAAATACCTAGGGTCTTCATTTCATCTTCCACAAAGTACAATTCTATCCATGTGATTACAATGATCTGAAGTCGAACATGGTAGAAACCACTTGATTACTAGCTAATGATGTGAACCATTAACAAGTGCGAGGGAGATCACCATTGATGTCAATGATTCCCAAGGTACCCTAGTACAATCTACTGAGTGTAAATAGATGTCATGATGTTGAACACCCAGTCGATTCTATTGATCAAAGGTCAATGATGTGAACCAATGTCGAGAGCGAAATAATCTGTCATTCAGGCATACAGATCTCAAGGTACTAAGTTTTTGTTTCTAAGACTAGCTCCTGGATGATGGGTTGATGTCGACGGGAGTAGTCTCATCGAAGGAGGGCCATAATGAATCCCACATCGATGACACGAAACTCGGAACGTAGTTTTGGAATAATGTGAATGTAGTAACCATAGGACTGACTCAAAAGTACTGACACAGAGACTGTTTTGACTGCAGAGGTAAACTTCTTCAACTTCCCTTTGAACATTGGGCGGCACGACAAAAGACTTAGCAGCATGACTGAACGGGACAAACTCACAATGCGACAGTGGGCAATGCATTCTTTTGAAAGACTCAAAGGAGTGACATGACTCATGAAAGCGGATTGTCACAGAGATCAGCTAAATACCCAATTGACTGAAATGATATGCATACAAGTGCCATGTTCAAAGGTAACGACAAACTACTGCCATTTATTTGCAAAATGATTCCCTTCCCATTTCTCCCATCATGATCGATGAGTGCCTCTTTTCAGTTTTACGAGTTCAAAGAGGGTAACAAACACTTGGTATAGCTTGTCTGAAGACAAGTCCAAACTTATATGTTTTACGAACTTGAGAGAGGAGGGGTTTGTTCCCAAAGTAGGTCTCTCAATGTTTAATTTAACGAGTCCAATGAAAGAAAACTCGATATCGTTCATGTTTAGAGAGTCTGAACGATTACGGAAGAAGACTCCAAAGGGGTCCTTTTTCGTATGATTTAGTCCCTAAGGCCCGAAAAAGTGTAAAATCATACCTTAGAGTACTCTTGTAGTCATGATTGGCTAGAGTGTTCCTTTTTCGTAAATAGTCTATCTGAACCGAAAAAGAGATAACCTACCGTCGGAAAGACGACTCTTCGAATGCTTTAACAAGCGTAAAGAAGACAATATCACTTGACAATCTTTTTGTATTTAGGGAGCATAAAAAGAGTTTAAAGAGGACTCCATGAAGTTTCTTTACACAATGTCAATTTTTATGAGCTTGGAAAGAATCAGAAACAGACTCGATGATCTTTTCGTGTTTAAGGAGCCTAAAAAGAGGTGAAAGAAGACTCCAAAAAGTTTCTTTACACAATGTTAATTTTTACAAGCCTCGAAAGAATCGGAAACGGACTCGGACCTTTGATACTAGGTTTCAAGAGCGTGACCAAAGTGTCGTAACAAATGCTCATCGACTTTTTCCATTTCAGGGAAGTACAAAAAAGTCATAAACAAACTCCCAAAACTTTACTGTTGTGGTTCTTCTATCCTGCAATCGACTCAAAAACAAGTGTTAAATGCGCTCATAACTTAACATTAAGGGATCACAACTGATAAATTTTGAATAAAAGGCGATTTTAAACCAAAAATATAGCATGTTAGACCCAAAAATGCATATAAAAGTCATGTAAATAGTGAAAAATCAAATCATTTTACTAATTACCCATAGTGGAGAGCATTTGGAGCACTTTCCTAGCAGATCTTCAGCTACTGATATCGGGAGTTTCCACTGTCGGATTTGAGTACCGTCAGTTCCAGGTAACAGTGAAGACCCTACTCTTCCTTTTCATAGTCTTAATTTTTTATTTTGATGACATTTTCGGCTTGTATGGCAAGCCCTAAAACCATGGGAATGGGCATTGCGCTTATCCATTGTGGGATATGTGGTACCTCACTAGAACTGCTCCTAAAACAAGGCTCACAGGCAGTGCCACCACCTGTCTCCAATGGCACATAGGGGGTGCCGGCCGTGGAAACAAAAATAAATCATTCTTTTGAATTTAAATGATTAAGGATGATTCTAATATGTGCTATGATTGTTTTTGGTAGGTTTTTGCTGATTAATCATGGTGATATGGAAAGAAAGACAAAATGACAATGATGACACTTTCACTAAAAGGAATGTGGGTTGTATAGCTACATTACGAGACTGTGGGCTCCTGGAATTCTTCCAGACCCCAAGCATGGTATCACATGAGCGGTTGCTAGAGTTTATACTCTGGATGTGGAATCTGGAGCAGCAACACTTTGAGGTTGGAGCTCATATCTTGACAGTAGAGGTAGAGGACATCTACTTCTTGACTGGACTCTTGAGACAAGGTGCCCCCATCTCACTGACAAGTTCTCGAGGAGGGGATATTACCACACAAGAGTTGATAGACCGTCACTGTATCCCAGGGACGAGGAAATCGGGGAAGAAAATCCCGATTAGGGCAATGATGGACGAGCCTCTATGGACTGTCCTATTTACTATGCAGAGAGTTGCTGGGAGTCAGGGTGTGCACCAGGATTCTAGGGCACACATGTTGTATGCCATATAGGCCATGGCACCTACAGTATTCAACTGGGTGGAAGCCCTGCTTTCGATATACAAAGATCAGTTGACTAAGTGTCAACAGGGAGAACTAAAGCAGTTTGGATTTGGTTCCATTCTAGCCTGATTCTTCTTCGAGCGGGTACCACAGATGAGACCTCAGGTGGTCTTCACAGAGCTGAGAGCGCAGGACCCCCACATGCTGAGGTGGGTCCAGATTATGGCTTGTACTGGAGCGGGTAGGGGGAAGGTAAATTTTTGTGACCCGTTCTTCAGATGGCTCTGAGATCAGATCCTCATGGTGGAGTATTATGCTTACACGGGTACAGACTTCAGTGGAGACCCTGACCTACCGCTCTCACCTGGCGGACAATGGGGTGACATCGGTAAGAATCAAGAAACCCTAAAATGGATACAATGTTTTTATGTTTTTTTATGTTTTATATTTTTTATGTTAAGTAACAAGACCTAAAAATCTTCATACAGACATTGGAGAAGCACGACCTGGGGGAGATTCCCCATTGGATAGATGAGTTGGGGCCCGCTTTGTACCATGGGGCGATGATATCACCGGGGAGTTAGAGGAAAACCTAGAGAGGTTGACCTTGGATATCCCTGATGCTTCAATTGATGACCTCCCTTTGAGGTATCAGAGACCTATAGTAGGAGTACTGGGTCGATTTATTAGGCTGCTACGTAGAGTAACCCGGGCAGTGATGTACTACCACGAGCATCACTAGACATTGTGTGTATGAGATATCTATTGAAAGCTGACAGCTTCAGGATTTTGTATGGTGATTTTTTCCTGAAAGCCTACGTGCTTCAGATGAGGTCTTAGGACCTATTTTTTGTAAACATGTTCATATATATATATATATATATACAGAGTTTTACCTGGTGTTTATACGTCTCAAATGGTGAATCCATTTTACATGAGTTTTATGTGTCTTTAATTGTTTATTTACAATGAACCATATTTGATTTAATTTCATGAATGGGTAATATGCCAATCTAGGATGTAATTAGCTAATGAGTCAGCAAGTACATTATGTTCCCTAGGGATATGCCTATAAGTGATGGTTTCAAATTATCTTTCTAGCAAGCGTACTCTCCGGAAGAGGTGGATAAGCACAATATTTCTAATGCTATAAACCTGGTTTAGATGACAAGCCATGAGTTGTGAGTCCATCAAGACTACCAGATTATGAACATCGTGGGAGACAGCTTCAGTTAGAATACCTATGATTGCTCGATACTCGGTGATGTTATTGGTAGCGGGACCAATACAAACCGCTCCTGAACTGACCAAATCTTCAGTCAGGGAATAGAGGACCCAAGCAGCTGAGGTGAGATTCAAGGTGTGGCGGAAAGCACCATCAGCAAAGCCATAGAAAGCCATCTGCTCTGCATGACCAAAACATGGTATAAACAGATGCGGACACTAAACTCAAAACCATATTGAAAATACTAAAAGCACATTGAAAGTCAAGCAATATACATATATACAAGATACCATCCAAGAAAGAGCTAGGCATAGTACCTTTTCAGGTACAACCCATTGCGAGGATGCCCCAAAGGGATTCCATCGTAGTCAATGAGCTCATAGGCTCCTTTCTCTAAAACCTTAGAAATGACGAAAGGACCGTACCACATGGACTCGAAATTACCCTTCCCTAGTTTGTCATATCTCTGATCGTAAGTCAAAACTAGGTTACCCTCGTTAAAGGCACGAGGTTGGACAGATTTATCATACTGTTCCTTGACGCATTTCTTGTGTGCCACATTAGCCAAGGCAGCATCTCTTCGAGTCTCGTCAAGGTTATTCAAGTACAAAAATCTTTCTTCCTCTGCGGAAGTGTCTGGGAGAAGTTCGATGGCAAGTTGTAAAGATGGAATCTGACATTGAATTGGTAAGCCAGCTTTGAGTCCATACACAAGCTAGAATGGTGTGAAACCAGTGGATATTTTCACCGAAGTCCTATAAGCCCAAAGAGCGGAGAAAAGAATGTGGTGCTAGTTGGATTTATGATCTCCAACCATCCGACGAAGCATAGTTTTCAAAACTTTGTTAATGGCCTCTACCTAACCATTAGCTTGTGGATAATATGGTGTAGAGTTTTCATGGTGAAAACCTAGCTTGGAACTCAGTTCCTTCATCATTTGATTATGGAAATGTGATCTGTGATCAGTAATGATGGACTGTGGGACTCCAAATCTAGCTATTATATGATTGAACAAGAAGAGAGCGGCAGTCTTACCATGTTCTGCATATGTAGGCATGGCCTCAGCCCACTTTGTGAAATAGTCCACGGCTACAATGATGTAACCATGCCCCTCGGCTGAGGTAGGCTTACAATGCATAAATTCAATGCCCCATTTGGAAAATGGGCCAACGGCAATGACAAGGTGTAGCGGAGCAAGATGGGTTCACTTTTTGGGATAAAAATGTTGACAAGGTGGGCATTTCTTAACAGCCTCATGACAGTCTTTGAAGACGGAAGGCCAGAAATAGCCAGCGCGAAGGATTTTCTAGGCTGTAGCCATCCCAGATAAATGACCGCCACATGCTCCAGAGTGGCAATCATTCAATAGATGTTCATCCTCCTCATGGGTGAGGCATCGCCAGAGAATAGAATCAATCCCATGTCTATACAATGTATTATTCAGGATGAGGTAGTATTTCTCATGGTGACGAATATGGCAGCAATCGTGACGGGATAAATGTGGCTGAAATCATTGTGTTTGGAGATAAATAAGCAAATATCCATACCATGGATCAGTAGTGCTAATCAGGAACAGAAATTCATCGGGAAATGAATCACTAGGCTCAGATTCCATTGCAGCACAAGGAAGATCACACATGAGCTCGACAAAGACCAAGGATTTCTTTGATGTGGCTTTGGTATATTCCAGATCAAACTCCTGTAGTATGACTATCCATTGGTAGTACTTGCCCCCCGAGCACCTGACGAGTTAGGATGTAATACATAGGGTTCTGGTCTACCAATATAGTGGTTGTGCAGAGAAAAATGTAGTGACAAAATTTTTGTACAGCAATGACCGTGGCCAATGCTAACTTCTCCACATGTGAATATTAGGTTTCAGAATCTATTAGATTCTTACTAGCATAGTAAATCGCGTGCTTCTGACTGTTGGGATTTTCCTGCACCAAAACCATAGCAATGGTAGTAGCGGAGGAAGCAATATACAAGAGAAAGTCCTTTGAATAATCCGGGGGGTGTATCACAGGTGAATGAGTCAAAGCATGTTTGAGATTATCAAAGGCGCATTGGGCTTGGTCATCCCAAAAGAACGAAGTGTCCTTTTTAAGGAGACACATATAACCGTGCGTTTTCTCTGCGAAATTGCATACGAAATGGCGGAGGAAGTTTTCCTTCCCTTGCAAACTTTGGAGTTCAAGGAGATTAGTTGGGGCTGGTAGAGCGAAAATGGAAGCAATTTTCAAAGGATCTATCCGGATGCCATCTTTGGAGACCACAAAACCTAGCAGATGTCCCGTCTCAACGCAAAAAACACATTTATGTGGATTGAGCCGTATATTATAATGACGGCATCTCAGGAATATGTCTCTAAGATGACCAAGGCGGTCCTCCCATCGCTGTGAATGAGCAGGGAGGTCGTCAAGGTATGGTTCAACAATATGTTTAATATTGTGAAATGCATAGGACATCGCACGCTGGAATGTGGCTCCATCATTTTTCAAGCCAAAAGGTAACTTCTTATATGCAAAGGTTCCCCATGGGCAAATGAATGTTGTCTTGTGTTGATCGGTGGGTAATATCTCAATCTGATTGTAGCCAGAGAAGCCATCCATAAATGAGAAGATGACACTTCCAGCATAGTTGTCGATAATATGATCAATGTGCAGAGTAGGAAAGTTGTCCTTGGGACAAGCTTTATTCAAATCCCTAAAATCGATACAGACTCTAATGGTGCCCTACTTTTTATTGACAAGGACAACATTCAATACCCATTCTGTCAGGGATACTGGATAAATAAACCAAGATTTGAGAAGTTTCTCAATTTCAGCTTTAATAGTTGTGGCCTTCCATGGATGGACTTGCCTTAGTTTTTGCCTGACAGGCTTGGCCGTGGGATAGGTTTTAATCTTGTGGACCACAATGGACGAGTCAATCCCCGGCATCTCTTCATAGGACTAGGAAAAAACATCACGGAATTCTTTGAAAAGTGCCTTGTATGCTTCAGATTCATCTGCTAAGCAGTTATTCCCAACATGAACATGCTCGATGGTACCAGGCTTAGCTGATATGTCAATCAGATTTGTCTGAGTAATGTTGCAAAGGTTTCCTTCAGAATCTGTGTCTTGTAACAATATGGGACTTTGGGGTCTGTTGACAATATCAGCAGGAAACAGGGATGCATAATCATGGTTAACCGAACTGGCATTGGGGAGGAATATGGATCTATGATGGTGATCCTCCCAAATGGACTCATCCATACTCATGATATCCATAATGGACTTGTCAGAAGGAAAAGTCTCAGAGAGATAATCCAGAACAGGAAGAGAAGGTTCTAACCAGGAAGGTAAATGTTAAGGATCTAAAGCCACTAGATGAAGGTCATCAATTTGATCATCGGAAAGGGTTTGAATGGTGTCATTCATTGCTTCATGTGAACTCAACAAGGTGGACTCAACAAATTATTTGCCCCTAGGCTCACAATCAAAAGAGGCAATCATATGGACTGTCGCGGAATCTGTGTTAGGAGGAGTGGATGGAAAAATCCCCATAAGGGATGAATCCTTCAACATGCCTACCCCAATCAATTGGTAAGGAGGAGGGGACTTGCCTAACATGGGGATGTTATTATCCATAGAGGTAGTAACATCCGGTGTACAGAAATCAAGCTGGTCAATACTAACAATTCTCCCTAGATGCGGAAATTGGACTATTTGGAATATTGTTGAAGCGACAGTAGTCATGGCATAGAATTAATTTCTTCCTAAAAGGAGGTTGTAGTCTAACGGGGCATCTACCACTTCTACTTGAATAGAAACGGTTTTTCCCCCAAGCTTGACTGCAAGGGCTGATATGAGACCATGGGGCTGGAAACCTCGTCTGTCAAAGGCCTTCATAGTAGTAGGTGATGTTACAAGCTCGGGAGAGCCGAGGGCTTTCCAACAAGACAGAGACAAAACCGAGGTTGAAGCTCCTTCATCTAGTACCATTCTAAAAACCTTCTTTCCCACTACTTTCATAATGAGGTAGCCTAGACTTATAGTTCTCAATATTGAAATGAATCAAACTAGTATTATCCGGGTCTAAATCTCCTAATGCCATTAACAATTTTTTGCGCTGTGTAGGACAACTTTGGAGTACTTATAAGGTAGACATTGCACAAGGTGCCTGAGCGAGATCTTCAACTACATTATAAAATTGAGCAGCTTGGGCATTAGGGTTGAATACAGCCTTCCAAAGAGTACTCTTGGGTGGACGCAAAATCATGTCGAGAGTAGGCTTCTTGATGGTTAGGGGGACAATAGACGAGGACTCAAGAGAACTAGTAGAGGGAGCTTTCCCTGAAGAAGACTGATCTTCTTTCTTGTCTACGGGTTTGTCATAATTCTTACTTCAAGTTTGTAGATTAATGGTATCCGAGGACATCATACGAATTTCCTCTGACGAGCTAGAGTTACCCTAATTAGACATGTGGTCTATCAGTTGTTGTTGAGAGGGAAAAAGATCCATGAGTACTGTAGGTGCGGGATTTGATTTCATAATTTGGGAGATTTCATCCCGAAGGGGACACGCTTTTGTGAAATGGTCACCTCCACATAGCAGACATGGATATTTTTCCTTTCTCTTCCCTTTATCATTATCATTGTTGGTTGGTCTTGGATTCTCTTGTTGGTTTCCAAGTTTCTTACTCTTACTTTTACCCTTCTTTTTATTATTGCCCGAGATTTGAGTACTTTGAATAGAATTGACCTCGTCGGAAACCTTAGGAGTTGAAGGAGTAGGGGTGGTATTCTAGGGTTGTTTGGTAGGTTTCACTGCTGACAGGGACTGGATTGAACCAACAATCCCATCAACGGGTACAACTGCTGGTGGCTTGGCAAGATCGGTGCTTGGTCGAGGAGCTTGAGGAATCAAGTCATAAAGAGTTCCAAACTAGGAATATACCAAGTCTAGATACTGGGCTTGACTAATAGCCTGCTCTTCGGTAATGGCACCACCCATAGCCACATCTCGGGCAATTGGAGGAAACAAAGATTTGGTAAACCAATCAGCTAATAACTAATCCAGAATAGGGGCCTTAATAAGCCGTCTCCGCCTTCTCCACTCATGGATATGATTGGATATGTGGGTGGAGGTGTTTTTTCGCAGAGAGGTTAAGAGATCAATACCCATTTCATAACGGATAGGGAGCTGAAAGTGTGTAAGAAACACGGTTGCCAAGGAGCCAAAATACACAAACGAATGTTGTGGAAGTTCAATGTAACACTTCGCAACTATACCGGTCAAAGTTCGCTATAAGAGTCATAACCGAACTGAATCGTCCATGAGGGAGTTTGAAGAACACCATAGATGGAATTTCATGACATGGTTTTTTGGATCATCTCCCTGCTTCGCATCAAACTTTGGGATGTCCGATGGTAACTTTACTGGAATGGGAGGCCACGATGGATTATGTCAAATGGGGTCATTAATCAACTTGGACAAGTCAGGCTAGTCCAAAGTTGCTAGGAAAGGTAACTAACGGTTAGGTTGCACATACTGGTAATATTGATATGGCATATAATTACCAGTAGGACCATAAGTGGACTGATAGACAGGTTGTTGTGACGAAGAACTAACAGAAAATCCGCCCATAGGGGGTTGATTTCTGGGATCAGGACCGTTAGGACCACTAGGACCTCTAAGACCACCAGGACCATTGGGACCACCAGGACCACCCGGAGGTGGACCACCAGACCTTCTAAGGCCACCAGGAGGTAAACCTCCAAAGCCTCCGGAACCACTAGGAAGAGCGCCACTGGACCCTCCAAGGCCATTAGGGGGAGAGCCACCAGGCCCCCCAGGACCACTAGGACCATTACGACCATAAGGAGGAAAGCCACCAGGTCCTATAGGACCCTTAGGCCCCCCAGGGGGAGTACCTCCATGAGGAGGTCCTTTGGTAGTATGTATGGGTATTCCCCCCATAGCTAGCATGTAAGACCAGTTAGGTTTCCCCCATGGCGTGAAAGTATTACTAGGGTATGGAATTACAACATAAGGTATTCCTATAGGATTGGATGGAAAATTAATATTTCCTATAGGTATTTGATAACCATAACCTCCAGAATATTGAATGGTTACAGGTTGTGCCCCCAAGGGTTGACCTAAACTGGATGGGGATTAGCCATATTAGTATGGGTGGGAGGGAGATAAACTATATATTGTTCTATATTAGAGGTCTGTCCTTGACTAGGTACAATTTTGGTGTCGGATAACGTAGGTCGTGCCGGGGGTTTCCCCCCGGCACTAGAAGGTAATGACGAAATGGGAATTGAAGGTTGGGCCCCAGGTGCAGAAGACCTGGGAGGATTGGGAACAGACATAACATAGGAGGTGGTGGGGTTAGTAGTTTAACCTGGATTGTGTGGTGTTATTGTGCGATCTATAATCAGTTAGATGGGTCTCATAGAATAGACAAGTGAACGGTATCCCATAGGAACAGCTGTGGAACGTGATGGTGGTGTGCCCAATATGTCATCTATTTTTCTTTTAATCTCTTTTGCACGAAGAATGGCTACGTGGTATTGTCTACGTTCTTCTTCATCTCAAGAAAATTCTCCAGAAGAGTTTAAATGGGTGCCAAATGAGGCAATGGCCTATCCTATAGAGGTATCCTAAAACGGAGCATTGGGACCATAATTCGGACGGGTAGTATCATCAACATTACCTTCAAAGCTTCCACCCCCAAGCTAGGAAACTAGTGATTTTCCACCTTGGAAATTATTTGACTTTTAGCATCCCTTTGACAACTTTCATGAATATGGAAAATGTGATTTGGCCATTGTGGCCCAATGTAAAATTTGGGACATTACACACTGAAGGGAATCCCATTGCGCTGAGGAGTGTTGATGCAGAGAAGATAATGTTGATTAAAGTTGTCATTGATGCCAATAGTGCATTGGTAAGGGTTTGTTGTGTCTTGGTTCCCCTTGCGGAGCCCCTAAGAATTAGTGTTTGGTATGTGGTTGTCAGTGTCAAAGGACACCTTTTGACCTTGTACAAGCCCAATTCTGAAGCCCTTGGAGTCCTTGGGACAATGGAAAAAACCTCGATTACCCATTGATTTGGTTAAGTATCCTTAAGATGTATCTTGGCCCCATTTGAGTCCATTGTTGGATCCTTGCTCCTGGTTGTATTTTGATTTATGGTCTCCTGATTAGATGATGTGGCAGTTTAGTCCTTGGAGCCCATACATATTTGACTTGTACCCTCACACTCTTGCACTTGGTTTATATTGTTAATGATGATATCTTTGTCTTATGGATCCCACATACACATGGTGGTTTGATAGTCATTGATGGTGTCCATGCATTGTTGAAGAAATTTAAGCATTGGACTTGATATTGATGAAGCTTTGCTTAATTGGCCCTTAAGCCCTTATACTAGACATAATAATTGTGATGATGCATTTAAAGCACTTATTTTTATTATGGAAGCTCTAGCATATGGTGGAGCCCACAGTCATAGTATATCATGCTCATTGCTTTGATGGCCATACACTTGGTGGTCTTATTGATCGTTCACTTAACATTTTGACCAAAATGATGGTGACCTTGAGCCATTGGAGCTCTTATATTTTTCATTATTCCCTCACACTCTTACATATGGTAACTTGACCTTGAAGACTTGATGAAGACCTCTTGCACACAATGAAACTTGGTTTACACTCTTATTAATTGAAGAATACATGATTTGGTCATGATATGGACATATGACCCCACTCACATATGGTATCTTGGTGTTGTGTTAGCCTTTGAAAACCATGATGAAATCCCTTGATCCACAAGACTTGGTGAAGAACCCCTAAAAGTGGTTAAAGAAGCCATCAAAAAGTTTTCAAGTCAATTTATGATGTCTTGTACAAACTGAATAAATTAAGAATTAATAAACTTGCTATTGCATGTAAGACCCTCATAGTAATATATCCCTCATCAATCCCTTTCCGTTAATATGTGGAGTGTCTCATAACTCCTTACGGTTGATGAGTTTTGATTTTTTTTAAGTTGATGTGGTATTTTTACCTCGTCTTTATAGTCAACCGACCAAACAATAGGAAATAAATTATCTTTTAATTATTTTTCATTTGAAGAAGTCAACCGAGTTAAATTACACATTAAAAAATGTATACATACATGTTAATATTTCTCATTTTACAATAAGAAGAAGATGATCTCTATCTTTGAAATTTTTGTCTGTCTCTGAGGAAAATTCGCAACAACAATACACTAGTTTTGAAGATCAATCTTTAGCTCTAAAATTCGGTGGGTTACTAAAGACTGAGGTAGTCACAATAAGAGGCAGAGTTCACCTAATATCTTACACACTATGGACTAATCCAAAGTTGATTGAAGTAGGCATCTAAGTTTGTTTGCAATAGTATTGACGCCTCTTCAACCTGATTCAAGGTGTTATCCTAGGATTGACCTTTGTACATGTTTTTTTTTTCTTTTTTTTTCATATTTTTCCTAAAGCATCCAAAATCACTTAGAGGAATCCAAAGGTACTTGAAGTGATCAAGCACAAGTGGACTGATCTGAAGCACAGGTTGTAACTGATTAAAGTCTGATTTTGTCAAATGGTTGAGATATTTGGGAAGGTATATCAAAGTATATATGTATAGATCAGTGGTGAAGTTATAGTCTTCAAATTTGACATATAGTAACATAAGAGAGTGCCCTTCAAACACAACTCTTAGACAAACCCCTATAGTAATCAATTAAGATTCATTTTGGGTTTTCAGTCTCTACAAATGATTTTTGCTTGTATATTTGTTTTTGCTTTGATTGGATGTGTCTTAGACTGTTTTCAAGTTCGAAGTATTTACTGAGTTGTAAACTAAGTGGTTGACTATATATGATGAAGTATTGAATGAGTTGTTGAAAGAGTTGTACCTCTTGTAATAACCTGATTTTATTGACCTGGATGACTATAAGTTTGATTTCACAAGTTGATCTTGACTTATTGAGATGGTCCTTACTTGATTGGAAAGTTGTTTATTTTGACATCTTGACCTAATTGGTTCAAGTTACCTAAAGTTGGCCTTGACTTGATTAGTCTGTTGAATTGTAGATTTTGATTTGACTAATTTGACAAGTTGTCAAAGCTGGCACGTAAGTAATAGACCTTGTGAGTGATTGCTTTGATTCACCCAAGTGTTTGCTTTAAAAATTGGTTTCACAAGTGTTAATCATTGTGGAGCTTGACTAATATTTATTGGAAATGACAACATTTGACAATATTAATTGTTTTAGACTTGTTTGAGTTGTTGACTTGCCTTTTGTGTCTAAGAGTTTATGAGATTGATTTAATTTGATATTGTTGGTTCAGTCCGTTGTCTTCTTGACTGAGGTTAGTTTGTTGAGGTCTATCTTGTTTAATTGTCAAGTATTCCTTGACTCCAGTTGAGGTTGGTTGTGGTGTCATTGAGTTGAGTGTGATTGGACAGATATGTGAAGTATCTTGGTTAATTTGCTTGAATTTATATTTGCTTGAATGTGTCTCTTACTTAATGAACTAGACTAAGTAAAAAGGGCTGGTTGATTGTCATAACACTTTATTAGATTGGCATAATATCTATGTTCAACTTGGAACAAGTACAAAAACAAGCTTGCTACAAGTCTGGTTGATTAGGTTGGTTCAGTTGAGAAAGGCACATGAGCATATTCTTTGAATCTAATTGGTTGATGTGTATGAGTAGTTGGTTAGACTCAGAATGACAGAGTCTGATGATATGAGCAACAGATTGATTGGGCATGTTGATGAGCAGTGTGGCACAATTGTGGTGCGGTGGATAGTTGATGGGTAGTGACAGTTGATGAGCAGTGGTTAGTTGATGAGTAGTGGTCAACCGTAATAGTTAATGAGCAATGGTCACCAGTAAAAATGGCTATGCAACGTGGTGAAGGTTGAGCAGTGTGGTGCAGTGTAGTACAGGCGTTGATTAGTGGGTCTGCAGGATCAGTGTAGTTTTGGTTCAAAAGTTTCTTTCTTCATATCAAGGTGGTAGGACAGGGCAAGGAAATCTAGGGATCTAGGGCTTCCTTTAGGTTGTAGCTTGTAAACCAGGGGGTTGTAGCCTCCTTCCAGTTGTAGTTGGAGAACTGAAGTCATTGTAATAAGGGGGTTGCTGCCTCCTTCCAATTTTTTCTAGAAAACTATTATTATAAAGGCTTCCATGGTTTTTCCCGGGGACTTAGGTTTCCACGTAAAAAATTTGTGTACTGTGTTTTTCTATGCTTCCTATTCGATGATGATATGATGATATGTGATGATGAGATATAATTGTTGATATAATTATAATAATGTACTTTTCATAATATTGAATAATATGTTGATGATTGTTAACATTGAAAAAGTAACAAAATATATACACATTATTCACCCCCCCTCTTAGTGTGCTTGGTGTGTCCAACAGATAAGCGACGAGAGACCGTGTTGTGTGTTTCAAGTTGTGGCATGAGTATTATGTTTAGAGATATGATTATATAGTTCCTTATAATGTTCATCCATGACCTCAGGTCAGGGGTCACCTTCTTAGGTATTTTGGATTGACTGTGTCTAAGGCTGAGAGGAATGTTGTCCTGTTGAAGCTAGTTGCACCATTAAAAAGAAAAGTGTTCTTTAACAATTATGTATTGTGTTTATTCTTGCATGTGTGCATGTGGAGGTTATGATATATATGATATTTTATGCTGAATATTTGAATATATTCTTATACTTTATGGATGAATTAATGGTGTTAAGTTGGCAGCTCATAGAGCAGTTTTTTGTATGTATTATTTCCTCCATTAGATTGTTCTTTTATTTATATTTTTCACGACCATTAGATCTAGTGTTTATGTTGATTATATGTTCCCATGGAGGTTGGGATACATTTGTTATTATGATGTAAAATCAATTTTTTTTATAGTTATATGGCTATTTTAGTATAGTTAATTTGGTAGCTCATAGAGTAGCTTTGTGTATGAGTTACCATAGCTAGTAAAGTATATTTTATTTATGTTTTATGGTAGCCAGTAGATATGGTATTTAGGATGGCTCTAGGACCTTAGATGGAAGCTTCGGGTCTGATATTAGATGTGATTAAATGTATTTAGCTTGGTTTCATAATTCAAAATTAATTGGCGAAGTAAATATTATGTATTTAATTAGTATAGAAAAGTTGAATTGTTTAAACATTGTAAAGTTGATTTTTGTAGCATCTGTAGACCTGCATTAGTATGTGGTTTAATGGTTGTAATATACATGTTTTCAATGGTTAAATGAAATGTGAAAATTTTACTTAGATCCGGTTGCAATCATGTTACATTTGCTTTGCATTGCATATGTATATGGGGAAAAACTTGCATTGGAAGCACTGTCTTCCTTTAATGGTTGATTGTTTGATTTATTTCGCATGATAGCATGTTGTTCTCACATTATTTAGACTTTATTTAATGATGTTTTTCGGTTCGGGAAGTTTACATATGGACAATGACGGAAGCCAACACACAAAATTATTGATAGCAAGTGTATCATTGCAATCAAACCAATTTTTCAGTGTGGTGATATAAATGATTATTTCGATTATGTCTAGGTATAAAATAGGATTGAGGGAACATGAATCGTTTGTACCATATAGGGGATAGGTCTTTCAGATTATATATATACCCATTTGAGAAAAATATTTAGAAAACTAGATAATTATATTCTAGATATTATTTACATGGTATTGGGTATAGATTTAAAATCAAGAGTCTACGTAATAATCATGTATAAAATATAGAATTTGTCATCATAAATCAATTTGGAGGTACATGGTATATACCTGGATTTAAACAAATATCATTTCCTAGAAGTCTAGGGGTCAATTTACATTCTTAGTTGCTAACAATGCTAATGGTTGTCTTTGAGAGGTGTGGTTCCTCTAGCAGAATGCTAGGATGTGTATTTTTGGGCTTCTCATTTCAAGAACTTACAGGTGATCACCATGACGAACCTTATATTTTTTGTCTACTCCCTTAATAAACTATGTATCTTCGTGCCGATGAGAAAGATACACCCTTGCAAGTAGTGGTATATTTCTCTTCAATTTAGCATTTGATTCTAAAAGTTATAGCAAACATTTACTAATTAATTAAAATTTATATTTTTTGTATTTTTGACATGAAGGTGGGTGGTGAGAGGGTGAAGTTGTGCATGTGTGTGATAATGTTAAAAGTAAGTTGAGTGATTTTAGATTTGGACTTTGTGCTTTAATATGTTGTTCCCGAATGCTATGACTCGGAATGTGAATATGGCTTTATGATAGAAATTTGGATTGATATGTGACACTTTAGAATAGCTCTAAGGTTCCTTCCAACTGAATTATTCAAGTTATGGAATTGGAAATGTATAACGCTTGTTTTCCTTGTATAATATTTAGCACGTGCTAGAGATATTTTAACAAGATCTATTATGTTATTTTTTGTTTCTTTTCCCTAAAGGGAAAAAATCAAATTGGAAACTAATGACCCTTTACATACATTTAGAAATAGTGACACTTTACATAGATATCCAATGAGAAGGATTTCACTAAGTTGATTTAATTATGGTCATGTGTTGTCCACTAAGCATGAACTTTGATTCTTCTATTTCAGGGTACAAGCTCAATGGAAGAGCACCTGCCTTATAGCAAAGAGTTTGGTGGTTTGATTCATTCGTAAGCTATATACATAAATCAATCACTGATTGACTGACCAGTTAACAACAATCAATGATTAAATAAATGACCCATTAACAACAATAAATGACTAAATAAATGACCAACTAACCACACTTAATGATTAACTAAATGAATAATTAACCATAATCAATGACTAAATAAATGACCAGTTAACAACAATCAATGACTGCTCAAAGGGGTTGGATACATTGGTGAAGAGCGAGGAGTTTTTCACCAATGGACAAGATTCAATTCCAATGAGGACCGAACTTGGAGCCATGGGGGAACCTTGAGGTAGTGGTTGAACATGTGGTTCCACCCAGAGATATTACATATTAAATGATCTCATGACCCATGGACACATAAGTGGATCAAAACCCGCCCCATGTCCTCCTAAGGGGTGTAGCTCAACTGACAATTCGCTTGTTATGAAGTACATGTTGTAAATGGAGATCATGAGTTCAAATCAGCCCATCTTACTTTTTCCCCATGCGTTTGGGCCACGTGGCTTCACCTAGGGGTATATTGGTAGCGGGATTGGATCCCTGGACCTCATGTCACGCAAGTACCAACCTAGTCCCTAGTTATCGATTCCCCCAGTACAAAGAAAACAACAATCAACAACTAAGAAAATGCCCAATTAACAGCAATCAACGACTAAATAAATGACCAGTTAACGCTAAGTAATGACTAAGTATACAACCAAACTGATTAATCAAAACAACCTAGAAAAAACTAAAAAAAATTTGTCATGTATTTAGTCGCATTATAAGTGATTGGCAATAAATTACTATTAGTCATGTGATTGAATTTAGTCATTTATATGAAATTTAATCAATGACTAAATAAATGACCAATTAACAACAATTAATGACTAAAACAATGAATAAATATACAACCAAACTGATCAATCAAAACAACCTAGAAAAAACTAAAAAAATTTAGTCGCATTTTAAGTGAATGGCAATAAATTACTATTAGTCATGTGACTGAATTTAGTCATTTATATGCAATTTTTAATAGTTCTTTTAGTCTCTTATCTCACTTTTTCTACTAGTGCTTATATTGGTATTAGGCTCATTGAAGAAGTCGTCAAGAGAAAATGAAGAGGATTATGATGTTGTATTAGAGCCGAAATATCAAGGATGCCTCATCGAAGGTCCGATGTGATATTGGATATCAACCATCGAAGATGTTTGAGATATGAAATATGAGAAGTCTGATGTGATAATGGACGTCGACCATCGGAGATGTTGGGAATAACAATATGAGAAGTCTCATGGAAAGTTTCCAATGTGATATCAATTATCAGTCGTTACAGATGTTAAGAATATGCAATTTAAGAACTCTGATGCAAAGTTTCTTATGTTATATCAAATATTTTCCATCGGAGATAGGTCATCAGACAGATCGAGAATGGGTAATATGAAGAGTATTATAGAAGAAATTTGATGAAGGCCATAACAAAAACTAAAAAAAGTGTAGCCTGGAAATTGTTTTGGCCATAACAAGAGAAATTTAGTTGAGAATAGGATGTGACCTAATTCATGTTAGGATATTTAGACACGTAGGAGTTAGTTAAGATCAACTTGTTATAATATATATGTTAGGTAAAGTGTGTTCCTTTAGTATACATTTGTAAATTTATTTGACGGTCACAATATGTTTTAGACATAAAGTGATAAGATGGTTCATCTTCTTTTAGATTGTAACAATTGATTTGTGCTTTAACACCCGATTAGTCCATGATCTCTATTTAAAGAGCATAGAGGGTAATTTCCTAGTTGATCGATTATGAGAAGCTCATTTGTAACTTTATTTATTTTGCATAATAATATTGCTTCAAGTAGTTGTTTGGCTCGGGTTATGGAGTGTTTCTCTTTTGAGGGTTTAAACCACATGAAAACATCAGTATCTTGATCTTGATCTATGATATTCTTGTGTGAGTGGTTGTTGAAGGTGTTTAAACTTTTGGAAGTATCATTTGTAGTTGAACATGGTATCAGAGCAATTTTAAAGTGCCAATTGTTACAATGATTTTTTTAGTTCTAATATTTTTCTCATTTTCTTTTTCTTT
The DNA here is from genome assembly GCA_001517045.1 of Pseudotsuga menziesii. NCBI lineage: Eukaryota > Viridiplantae > Streptophyta > Pinopsida > Pinales > Pinaceae > Pseudotsuga > Pseudotsuga menziesii. The sequence continues at coordinate 197,849 of LPNX010021061.1, forward strand.
TAGTCTAATTTAATTTTAGTTTAATTTGTTTACCTTCTCATTCTGTGTATGCTCCTTGTTGTGTTCTCTGTGCAAACTCGACAAGTTAGAAACATAGGGGTAAGGGTTTTCTTTACTGTGTATGTTCTTTTTCATGTGTTCCATTTGAACTCGGTAAACCAAAAACAGTGAGAAAACAAGCACTTTCCTCAAAAGGTAATAACTCGATACCAACCCCTAGTCTAAGTTATTTTAGTTTCAAGACTTTTTTGTTTTGTTTTTTTGTGAAGTGTTTTGTAGGCCATCAACAAGATTTTTGGGGTAAGCATGCACTTCGAGATAAAAGAGTAAAAAAACCCTCATTTCCATATTTTATGTACCTTTTAATATTAGCTCACTTAGTTAAAAGTTGTTTTATTAACTAAGAGGTATTGAATTCAAGCCTTCTCTTTTTCAATTACTTTTCTAAAGTGCAAGTAATTTCTATTTTTAAGCTACTTTATTGTAAAAGTTCAACTTACTTGTGTTATAAAAGAGAGTCACTTAATAGTGTAAATTCTTTTAGTTTTTGTATGCAATATTTAAAGTTGCATTATTGCAAAAAGTGAACTCCACTTATTTTTATAAAAGTGGTTCACATAAAGAAACATTATTGTAAAATGAGTTTAAAAGGCTAAGATTGGGAAAAGGGGGGGTTCAAGTTGGGTCAATCCTCTACCTACCATATGTTCATTTAAAAACACCTTGAAACATTTTTCAAACAAGCATAACTTCCTCGTCATAGGTCCATTTGTAATGTACCCTTCACCCAATACAACTAATGGGAGGAGACATTAACTGAATATGAGCTTCTAAATTTTGCCCCATAACCATAATTATGAATTTATAACATCTCAATATGAATGAAAATACATAGCATAATTAAAAATATATCCACACACAGACACATGAATGCATATAAAAGCTTAACCATTACATGCATCAAATAAACATTGCATAATAAAAAACAAGATAATACTTATCTTTAAACAATGAAGATCCAAGCAACTAGTTGTGTAAGATCGATTTTCCACCCAACAATAGGCACTCTATCAAACATATACTCTTTATGTTGAGAGGCCTCCCAAGATTGGCTATGAGGTCATTGTTCATGTTTGAGCAAAATCGAAGATGCTTGAACTTTAAAAAATTTATCAAACAATTTCAACACTTATGAAATCCATAAATTAGACACATGGGAATCTTTATATCAGCCACATATGAATCTCATAAATAAATTAGACACATAAATCAGCTCCATAATTCAACCATATAAATCAATAAACCATGAGAGACAAGATATACCATGGGAAAACCCTCCAAACACGGAGGATGAATAACTTGACAATTCTTAGAGCATGTTAATAACAAACCAAAACACCTAGCATGCATAAGGAGGCGAATAGGAGGCTCACAAGCACATCGAGAGCAACACATAGTGCATTCACAAGGAGGGGATAGCTATAACTCCAACCATCCAAATATTAGTTCCCTTCCTTTCCTCAATTAGCTTTAATCGAATGTTCATTGTCTTGAACTGAATGTTAACTGAATTGAACTAGATCTTAACTTACTTGAATTGAATGCTAACTGACTTGAACTGAATGTTAACTTACTTGAATTAAATGTTAATTTCCTTGTACTGAACTCAACCTTTGACTGAATATTGATCACTTAGTTAACAGACTAACTTAAGCGTCATTAGTGCTTCACTCTAAGTGCCATCCATGCACAATTAACTTTTGTATGGATCTCTTTAGTTAATTGATGAACATTAAGCTCTTCTTTACTTAACTGATTACATTCATTAACAGTTCAATTGAGGCATTGATTGAGGCATTCATATTTTTCTACAGCTTTATAACTTGATTTCACTCAGACATTTGCATGGGAAATTCAAATTATATTTCTTTATGCTTTATCTCATTAGCATTAAATAATTAAGGCATGGTCCATATGTGTATTATTTATCCGTCTTTGTTTTTTTAACTAGGTGAATCAACAACTAGGGACCGGGTTGGTACTCATGTGACACGGGGTATAGGGATCCAATCCCACTACCAATATATCCCTAGGTGCATCCACAAGGCCTGAACCATGGTGCATAGGAAAGTTTGGGGGGATTCGAACATGAGGCCTTCCATTTACAACATTTCAACTTTACCACTTTCTTTGCCCCCCATAGACATATTATTTATCCATCTTATCATATCATACTCAGAAGAATTATTCCATACATACTAATGATCATATATATTACCCCAGTTCATATAGTCATATGCCAAATTAGATCAATCTAAGGGTAGCTAAGCCCTAAAGGAGACTTATAGCACTTACTGACCATGACTAGAAATATATCACATAGTATAACCACATGACTTGATACAACACAAGTCCATATCCATAATTGGAGATCCATTACCATAGGGTACTGTCTATGAGAATCATTGACTTGATACAACACAATTCCACAGTATTAATACAACACAAGACTAGTATTTATACAACACAAGACTCCAATATTGATACAACACAAGATTCCAATCTTGATACAACACAAGATCACAATACAACATCCCACCTCAATACATGAGGACATAGATAGGACTTGATACAACACAATGCCCTGACTTGATACCACACAAGTCCCTAACTTGATACAACACAAGTCTCAGATAATGACTCCTGATGTTATACACACAACAACCACCAAGCGAAGGAAACACCTATAGGCTTCTCTCTCTCAACCCACAACCCTGTATTCTCTTTATGCTTATCCAAAAGCTCATCCATAGCTTTCTAAGGATCTCACTAAGCCATCATAGCCATGGCACTCCTTTCAACTTCTCCATACATCACAAGGAAGGAATTTCCCTTCACTAATCCATAGTTCCTTCAATAAATCCAAACCTTACAGTGCTTACTAGTGTGTGCAGTAAGAGTCCAACTTGTTGTATGCTATTAGAGAACCTCCTGCAACATTAATTCATGGATTCTCAAGAATCTAAAAGTAGTAGAACTTAATGGGTAAATGATCCTAGCTTTCCCAACATCTATTCTCACCTACAACCATTTATTTCCTTAAAATATACAACTATATCTCAAAATTTGAATTTCTAGGTTAAACACAGTCTGGTATCAATCATGAAAAACAATAAGAAGATCTACATAGTGTGGAAATATGCATGAGAGAATGATTGAATGAGTGTTGACTCAAATATTTATGAGATAATGGTGAAATGAAAACTTGCATAGATTCTAACCATAGAAGAAAATACTCCTGACAATTAACATAATTGTCATTACCCCAATGCCTCGATAACCGCATGAAGTGATTTTTCCCACCTGTTAACAACTCTGCCTAGAAGAAATAGTGGGTGTTCGAAAACTTTGGTTACATATAATGGTGTGAAAGTGTGATAAGGGGCATGTAAGCGATGAATTACCACATAATCCAACAGTGTAAAGCGAGGAAATGGAGATCAACGGCTTATAATATGTCCACTTTTTGAAGATGCGAGAAGGATAAGGACATACGGGGTGTTCGATGAGATATGAAGATCAACGGTCAGAAATCCGGCTCGACGAGATCTACGATTAATGTGAACTCCACCTCGTAGACTTGCATGTTCGATAAAACATATAAGCTCTACGGAATGGGTACGTGTCGCCTCATCCGACGGCTGGAAAATAAAGGGGAAATACATCGACGGTCGTTAACAGATCCAGAGATTGGAGTTGCGCGGTGGTTGGAGGCAAAAAGTGGTAGCGGAATGGAAACCACGGTACACACGGCAGATTGTGGTGCATTCTGCGGGAAAAAGCAGTTTGGCAAAAACCGTTGAAGGGGGCCTCCAAAGTGGGGTCCTATATAAGTAAAGTTGACTTGTTGGAGAACTATTTTTTTATTTGCGCCGGACGAATGAGAGGGACTGCTTGCTCTCCACCCTTTAACAGTAAACCACGAATACATGCAAACACAGTAACAGGTAAGTCCCGAATATCTGAAATTCATCTGTCGAATTACCGTTGTTGTCTGTATTATGGATAAAGGGAAAGATTTTCAAGAGTTTAACCGTATTTTGGATGAGAGAGAAGAATACCTTGTTGACAGGGATAGAGGGGTATGTGATCCTTTCTTGTCACTGGGGAGTGTCTCAGTCAGCAAAAAGAGATTATGGCAATCCAATTCACAGGGTAATGACATTCTAAATGCTTGTGAATCCTTTTTGTACCATTTCGCTGTTGAGCAGACCCTGCATTTTCCTGAGTTTACCGAGTGGTGTGTTGTTAACTATTCTCCTTCTGAGAGAGTTATTGTAAGTCATTCTACATCTAGGATACTATGTAAAATTGATGCAAGGGCCATCCGTGAAAACTTGAACTTGCCCGACAATTACCCCGAGAATCGTGAGTCTGTAAACGAGTCTGTTTTAGCCGAAGTGTATAAAAATTGTGAAACTGAGGTCCGTTGTAAATTCTTGTCAACTATTATTAAAGAGGGTCAGTCACTAGATGGTATCTTTCTGCCATATCATGTTCACATTTTCAAAGATGAAGTTCAATTAGTGGTGTCTTTAGTCTGTCAAGTCTTGGGTCTAGATGATGACTGTCATGTCAATGAAGTCATCTTAGGATTTTTGTTAAAAATGAGTTTGATTAATTCTGAGTCTTAATCAGTTCATGTCTTCAGTTTGGACGAGTATCTATCCGAAGCTATACATCTCCAATTGAGTGAGTTTCCAAAGGTCAGGTTTTTTAAGTTTCAAAATTATTTGTTGAACATGTTACTATGTTTAAATGTCACCGAATTGTAGTTTTTAAGTACCATATTCTCTTCAGATTTGCCCAAGCAAATCAACATGTTTGAATTTGCAAATTCCATCATGTCAGAAATATACAAGATGTTGTCTGACGAAGTGCTACCTCGGGTATTGGAGGAAATGAAAAGCATGATGCAATCCTTGCCTGAGGATAGAGTCGGAGATTGGTTTATGTATAAGGATTTCACCGTTTTGAGAATATATGGTTTTACTGGAGAACCTTATAGGTTACCTGCTTTTCTTACTCCCAGAATTTTTGCATTGGAGTTTATGAGACAAAGATTGCATTCAGAAGAAGAACACTTTGGGGATTTTAAGAAATCTTCCAATATCAAGTTCCCTCTTAAAGTCGGTCCTTTTATTTTTAAAAATAAAGGTGCTCTGGTGTTCATAGAGAAATTGTTGAAAAGCATGGATTTTCAAAGAGAGCAGAGGGTAAATTATGATCCATATCATATAATTTCCCTGAGAAAACAAGCTAATAAAAATAAGCCATTTGACAACCAAGTTGTTGAAGGTCTGAATGAAGTGGCCAATTTATTTCACTTTATGGAAATTCCAGGATCTGATGAAAATACAAGCAGTAGACTGGTTGCAGTATCTCAAGTGACAGATGGTTCTAATATTCTGGTTAAGAGAAGTCTTTCTAAAGTTGAAAGTATGGAAATAGATGAGGATGGGTCACATAAAAAGGCCAAATTGTTTCAAGATGGTGGAGTTTTGAGTGAAGATATTTCAGATGATTTAAAAAGAGCTGCTTTGGTTCCTACAAAATCTGTACAGGTGAGTCAGTTTTCATTTGAAGGTGTAGATAACACAAAATCAGGCCCAGTTTTCAAGTCTAAAGAAGAGCTCATGACTAGTTATGTGGAGAAGCAAAAGCAGTCCTTAGAAGAGACAAGGAATCTACTTCCGCGGGTAAGAAGTCTAAGTAATCCAAAGACTTCCTTGATCTCTACCCTGGACTTAGAAAGAAATACCTTTAAATTGGCCATGGTAAGTGATAAGAAGATGTCAGAAATGGAAGTGAGACTAGAAAAGATTAGTGTACCAGATAAAATACAATTACATAAACAAATGGGAGACATTATTTATTCAGATTTATTACATGCTATGGTGAGAGTTAATAAGTTACAAGTTTTGGTAGACAAGTTAGAAGTTCAGTTAAAACATGAGAAGGTTGAAAACAAGGCTAATGACATTCAAATAAAGAAGCTGCAAGCCGACATCATAAGCTCAAGAAATGAAACAAGTAACACCCAGGCAATCAAAAGACTTCTAGAAGAAAAAGACAACGCCCTCCAAGTACTGAAGAAGAAATTGAAAATCCTAAGTACAGAACATGTCCAGTCATCAAAATTATTAGCATTACAGGAGGAAAAGGACAAGGTTCATTAGGATATGATGGAATATAAAGGAAAGACTGTAAAATTACAAGAAGAAAAGGATAGGTGGCAGGCAGAACGGAACGAGTTACTAGCACAAATCTCACGACTAAAAAGGGATCAGAATGAAGAAAAAGAAATCATGGAGGAACTGATGAGCCAAACTTCCACTGATGAGGACTTAACTATTGTGAATATTGAAAAACCCTTAAATGATTTTTCTGCAGATGACTTACTAGTGCCCATGTCCCAAGTAGCCTGAAAGATGAAGAGATAAGAGAATTGAAAGAGGAAAATGAAAAAGTCAAATCTGAGCTAGCCAAAGTGACCGAAAATAAGAATAAAATATTGCAAGATAAAAGTCAGCTACAGAAGAAATTTAATGAATTGAAAGAAAGGAACATAGGAAAGGGTCCTCTCCAGGGGTAAAAGCACATAATTTGGGATACATTATCCGTAGAAATTACTAAGTTCAGGCATTATTTGAACCTCATTGATGATCAAAGTATATTGATCAATTTGGCTAATCAAAGAGTGAAGTTAGTAAATGAAACTATGGAGAGGAAACCCCTTGGAACAGCTCATAATGCATTAAATTTCTTAAATTCATTAACGTACCAAAAATTGCATGATATAGGAGTCAAGGATAGAGTAGCAATGGTACTGTGGGAAAAAAGGTTTATTCATAAACATCATCTAATGAAGACAATACAGGACAAAGCTAACAAAATGATCTCACGAGTTAATGACTTCAAACAGGCTTTCAAAGAACTATTTGAAGACGGGCTTCCTTCCTTTTGGGACGAAGATGGACGAATGTTTTCTCAAGAGCATTATCACAACCTATTGGTACAAAGCCGCATGGATCATTCTAAATTTGACGATTTGGAAAAAGGGCTGACAGGGAAAGTCATCGTGGATAAACTGACAGAAGATTTTGAGATATTACAAAAATTCCTAATCATCAGGGGAGGGTTGCCTAAAGTGTCTTATGAAGCCTACATGGAGCTGGAGGTGTCCATTTGGGAGATGATCGAGTATGATATTCCAAGCACAGAACAATGGAGAGCCATAGAAAGATTCAGAAGAACAAAGTATATCCTTCATTCATGAAGACAGGTGCTGCGCGCTGAGGAGCTGCTTGGACGAGGCCTTGTTACCGAGTTGATTTTAATTTAATGATCTGTTAGGATCGAAGCAAGTAGTTTATTCCTAGGAGTTAGGAATATAGTTACAAGACTTTGATTAAGCAGGTTATTCAGTTATAAATCTTCTTAGAAGATGAAAATCATTTTATGTATATAAGTGCATTTATTTTTATGTGATGGGGGTTGGAACCCATCTGGTTGATGAATGTTTCTTGAAGACATATATTTTTTGAATAACAAAGTGAATGCGTAAGAGTTATCAGAGATTCCTGCCTCATTTACATTACAGTCTGTATTTCTCTTCTTCTATGATTGTTTTTTCCAGTGTAACACTCCATTCTGTTTTTCTTCATATCTGAAACATAGTGTTGAATGGTTAGAATTCATATTGTTTATGCTCTGATCATCATTTCAGATATTTTATAAATGTTTCTACTAAAGTTAATATAGAACTCATCTTTGATGCTCTATATTAATGGACTGTTCATTGTCTCTTCTATCTCACCCTAACTAAATGAATGAGTGTGATGGAATGATTATCTTGCCTTTGATAAAATCTCATGCATATGTATTTGTGATATATTTATGTATATGTGACTCCATTGCCCAATGGTTATGTGTATTGTTTCAACCATCTATACAATCTTTGAGTGTTGATTTATATCTAGCCTTGTTAAACTTGTATTTGAGAGATCCCTCTCTGGAAAGAAAAGCCAGTTTCTTTCTAAAAGTGGTTTTGCTATTACCTTTGGGATTTACCTTTGCAACCTGGGTACATTCTGAGTGCTAACACCACCAACCTCACATATGCATTCAATGATTTGGTTTTAATAGTCAAGAGAAGGTAATTGGCTCATTTAAATCACATGACAGAATTTTGGATGATTTCTAAGGTTGACACTTGGAAACATAGGATTTAGTTTCTCATAGGCCCCCTTTCCTCTTTCCCTTAGGTGGAATCATAGCCCCTCTAGTGCTCTGTAATACACCAGTTGTTAGGCCTCGGACTTATGATCCTCCATGTGACTTATATTCTTTTGCATTATGGACTTATTATATTTCATATGATTGTGGACTTATGCTCCTTTGCATGATTAATGTGATTAAAGGCTTATGATTCATGTTTGATAACCTGACTTTGTACTTTGGCACTATTATTAATGCTAATGTTATTACTAGCATCTTTACTATCTTTGAATGTTGTTACTATTGATTAAATAAACAACTAGCTCAACAAAGGAAACTAAAAGGGTATGGGGGGCCATGGATTCCAAAAAATGAGGGGGAATGGGGACATCCCTAACACCTTATAACTTGTTGTTGGATTAATTATATTCATCCCAATTCATATTTTCACCTTATTGCTAGCATCTTTACTATCTTTGAATGTTGTTACTATTGATTAAATAAACAACTAGCTCAACAAAGGAAACTATAAGGGTATGGGGGACCATGGATTCCAAAAAATGAGGGGGAATGGGGACATCCCTAACACCTTATAACTTGTTGTTGGATTAATTATATTCGTCCCAATTCATATTTTCACCTTAGTGACATTAATAATTTTGGTCACCCAAACCTTGTACAACAGACCCTATTCTCAATATTTATGGACTATGGAGTTAATATTTCATATTTTGCACACCTCAGTGGGCCCCTCTTTCCTAGGGCGCCCTCCTTGGGAATATATTTCCTCACATTTAGGTGTTTTTTTAATCATTATGAGCCATTTCCTACTTTTTAGGGGATGTAAGCTATTTTCTAGCTTCCACTCTTACATTATGCATTAATGATCTTATTTTTGTGCTTCCATTATATTTATGACTCTATTGGATGCTCAATCTCTCCTATTTCAGCCTCCTTGATGTTTTTCATCCCCCTTTATGCATTAGTGTGCCTCCGTGAGCTCTTCATGGCTCCACTCCTTAATTTTTGGTAACTCCTCCTCATGGTGCTAATTCAGGAAAGGGAATCTTTTCACTAAGCCATCACTCCACTGATTCAAGTTAAGTCTCCATGATGAAGCTTAAACCTTATATCTCTCTAATTTTGGTTGATCCCTTTGTGTTAGAGTTGGCATCCTTGTGCTATAAATTCATATTCCCTCTCCATGTTGAAGCTAATCTTGAGCTTTAGACCATGTGACTTGTGTTATCTATCTGTGTTGGGGATGTTGGTAGTATTGGGAGTGTATTGAGACTTAGAGTTGGTCTTGTTGTTTTCTCTTTGCTTACATTCTATCACTCTACTAGTCCAAGTTCTCACACAGGAAGCTAGGAAATGGGAATGGCGAGCTAGGTCATATCCCATAGGCAATGGAGACATATAGGAAAGTAGTAGTGGGAAGCATTGTGCTTTTCGAAAGAGGTAGTTTCTAGAGTTGCTAGACTAAGTATTCATCTACCTGTGGATCCATAGTCTCAGCTCGAGGGTGACCTGTTCAAGCAAGGAAGGCTTGATAGTGTCTATGGTTGGGAGGAAAGTCGTCTTGCTGCAGCGAGTTGCCCATATCTTTAGATAAGTATTTCTCATATGATTTTATTTATGTTTTAACATATTATTATGATGATTATATGCTTGATTATTGTATTTCATAATTTGGTTAGAGGAATATTAGACTCTATAGGATTCGAATCCGAGATGATATTCATTACGATCTTCTTTCTCTTCTTAAGAAACTTTAACTATGATTGTATTGTATTGGGAGGGGTGCAACCATATGTTCTGGTTTGAAATTATATGCTCATTTTTATTCTTTGGGACCTATTCCATTGTGCCCGTAACAATGTTTCTAGTAAGGATCACCTTTCATTTCATCGAAAACGATTTTCGTATGACCAATCTATGTCTGTTTTGGTCTAGCAGTTTTCTTGGTGCCAGGTTGAGAGCACGAGTCGTTAGATTGGAAATATTTTTTGCATTGATCTGCTCCTATTTGCATATTTGAGTATTGATAATGTAATTTGAATGTAATATTGATTAATGGTTGGAGGTAGGCATCCATTCAATCTAAAATATATTAGTGAAAAATGGTTGTATAGGACAATCATTGGGAGGTGATTTTGTGGGTTGTGATTGCAGCCAATGCCTTTTGTTTGATTTGGTTGTGGTGTGGTTGTAGGTTACAACCTACATATGTTTTTTTTTTGTAAATAAAGAAATTATATTACATCAATAGAGAACCATTACATAGCAGTGATACAAAACATGTCCTTCAGAACGCTGACGTGTTCAGACACAGCACAGCGCTGGACCTGGGCAATAAAAAACTGGTTCCCAGGGGGGGTACCGAGTCTGAAATTTCAATGGGCATGAGGGCCATAACATTCAGAACCACAGATTGGGCTAACCCCTGAGTAGGACCAGAATTTCTCAAAAAACACGACAACGAAAATGCCAACATTACAAGCTGAGACAATACTGAAATGGACATTAAGCCTTACAAGCCAAATAAAAAGCTGCGAAGAAACAACCAAACACAGGAATTCAAACCATTTTATTAAAGGCCGAGGGTAGGCTGGAGACCATCGCTTGAGCCAGGACTGAGACCGAACAAGGAGGGACTGCATCAGGCTGAGAGGGGGAGATGACACTCTTGTGTTTTTTACCACACCTTCCACAACTATCCTGCAGACACGCAGCTTCCTCGTGACCTTTTCTAGCAGTGTAGAAGGCAACCCCAAGCCTCGAGGAAATGATATCCACCTTCTAGTGGATCAGATGACATTCACCATTATGGTACTTATAGGCTTTAACTGGTTCCTCGTCCCCTACCTGTTTAGGTTCATGTTCCATGTATGAGTGGCCAACCATCTTCATATTGAACCAATATTGCATCAGGAGGTGATCATAAGCAGTTGCGCGCCCCATAGTGGTATCGGGGTCCAAAACCCAGTCCGCCACCTCCTGGTGGAGATATTCCTTAGGCATGGATTTTACCATATGCCAAAGATCCTCGGCCTTTCCCTCCACTTCCCAACATATGTTTAGAGGAATATGATCTTTGAAGTAATCAGGCCTCTTCTTGGGCTTGGATTTGCACCTGTGTAACCCTGTGGGGGTTTTTCGCAGTACCTTGCTCAGCTGAGGAGTCACCAGGGGCTTTCCCCCTGTCCATCAAATGTTTCAGAGCCATTTTCCATAGGAGGGGAATCGGGGCTAGAGAAAAAGCTAAGGAGGAGACAGTGAGCCACACATAAGCAAGGAGGAAGGGCCACGGGGATAACCAATGAAATCGAGAAACAGAGAGCGAGCCTAAGCAATGAAAGCGGGTTGAACGAAGGGGCACACAATTAAAAGGAAAAGGCAGCATAATTATCCGATCTGGGATGTACCTTGAAAACATCATGGTGATGATGCAGACAATCTCCCTCATACCCTTTCCCATGGCGGATCTGCTGCCGAAAATGAATGTCCAGTCATTTCGACCGTCACTCTCAGCCCCACCCGTCCTTTCGCAGGTAGCTCCAATGAGAAATATAATGACCAAGGACATCCACTGATGGATGCGCTCTCCTGCCAAACTGATACGGTCAGGCATATTAATGGGGGCTTGTCATGGCATGCTCACGCTGTCTGTCACCTCTAACCACCACAACGTTTGGGCATGCCATATGTGTCTCACCCTTAAGATCGTGCACAACCATCTATCAGCAATGATGGGCCCAGTCATCAGCTTCAAATTTCTTGAGAGGGACCCATTGATGTGCCATCTCACCCTCCACCCCCGCATTCGCAAGGGGTCCGCTGCCTTGTTGGCGTCCCTTCTGACATGGAAAAAAGAGACGACAGAATGGGCATGGAGCATGTCACAGGGAGAGTCTAGGTGACTGGCTAGCCTCCAGCTAGTGGAAACTTGTCTGCTGACTTATCCATTCGCTAACCCCCTCTCCACCTGGATCATGATTTTGGAGTCTCCCTCAATTAGAGCAGGGAAGTAGTCACTGTGAACCAGGAATTCCAGTCCTTGAATCATGCCTTCGAGCTCAGTGGAATTATTAGTATCCCAGGAAATGGCCCCCAAAAATACGAAAATCACTCGGCCCTGTGAGTCTCTACATAATCCCCCATAGCCCATGTCAACCGAGTTTCCCCTGGACGCCCCGTCGAAGTTGATCTTGAACACCTGTGGGGGTGGTGCCGACCAAAAATTAGGTCTAGAGGGTTGAAGGATCCTATCACGCTTGCGAAGCCCATCCATCTGAGTTTTGTCAAGTCCCCAAAATTCCCCAATGTGCACTTCGTCTGCAGGAATGAGCTTGTCCTCATCGTGCTATTGCATACTTCTAATGGAGGAGAGGAGGTTGTCCCTCACCATCTGCCAGACCTTCTCAATGCAGTTATGCTTATCACGGAATATTCTCCCATTCCTTTCCTTCCAAATGCACCACATGATCATTCCAGGTAAGGCATTCCATATGGTCCTAATGATTTTGTTTTTGAAAGTTTGATGATTCCAGTCCATCAGAGTTCTAGCCGGCTGAGCTCTTTGCCTGTCACTTCTTTGAAATCCAATCGCCCCCTAATCCCAAATAGCTGCGGCAAAAGGGCAGCAATCAAGAATATGGCTCGTGGTTTCTTCTACTTGGGAGCACATGTATCATTGGGATGGTCCTTAGACACCTTGCCTCTGGATATTCTCACAGGTGAGGGTACGACCTCCAACCACAAGCCAAGCAAAGAGACCTACCTTGGGCCATAAATTCAAGGTCCATATCTTCTTCCATGTTTCCTCTCCCTCTACTCAATTTTCGATTCGAATGTTGTAGGCTTCCTTAATGATGCTAAACATCCCTCTGTCCATGTATCCCCATCTCAGCACATCCTATCCCTCCTTAAGCCTGATGCACCAGTTGAGCATTTCCTCCTAGAAAGCCTCCCAGTCCGCCGCCTCTATCTGGTCAAGTTTGTCTACAAAATTCCAACACCTCCTCCCATTAAGGATCCTCTCTTGTTAGAAGTGGTGCACTTGTATCATGCCAGCTTCCCTAGAAATTTCTTGAATAGGAGCCCATCTTGGGTTATCACCGAGCCATGGTAGTTTATTCCATGAATCCTCCCAGAACTTGGAATTCCTCCCATCCCGAATTTCCCAAAAACTATGTTGTTGCACTAGATGTATGCCACCTTTGGCCTTCATCCATATGGGAGATCCCTGCTGATCTTCGTTGTAGTGAATTAACTAGGATAGGGGCCTTGTCACATCTGTATTTGATGTGCCATAATTTAGCCCAGGGTTCGAATGTGTGGGTGACCCACCTCCACCATAATTTCACACCTTGGACTTCAACCATAATTTTTGGGTCTCTTAGACCCAGACCCCCCATCAACTTGGGATGGTAGATACTATCCCAGCTAACCAGGGCAAATTTGGCTTTATCCGCACGGCCGCCCCACAGAAAATTACGCTAAATGCTTTGAATTTCGTGAAGAATGGACTTAGGGGCAGAGAGGACTGAGAACAGGTATATGGGAATCACTTGTAACACCGATTTTAACAAGACAAGCCTGTTAGGGAGGTTTAGAGGTCTTAGGGTCTAGCTTGCTAGTTTCTGCTTCATTCTATGAAGGAGTTCAAGCCAAGAGGTTTGTTTTAGTTTTCACAGACCTAGGGGGACACCTAAGTATTTTGAAGGAAAAGAACCCTTCGCAAAACCTAGGATGTGGAGGATGTTCCTTTGGGTGGCTGGGGTTGTATTAAGGAAGAAGACTTGGGTGTGCCTAGCCATCCCAACCTCCTTCAAACCCTAGTCATCCCAACCTCCTTCGGTGTGCCTCCAGAATCAAAGCATTAGTTTACAACCTACATATGTTTATCGATGTGTGTTTTCCATATTCTTTATCTTCACTAAAATCACATACTTAACAACACCACAAACTAATCATAAATCTGCAAACAATAAATGACACAATACGTGGCAATTATAAACTATGTTTTAATCATATTTACAAAATGTAAGGATTTAATGTAGAACTTCAATCACACTATGATAATAGATTCATTATTCATGTATTGAATGTTATTATAATCTTAGATTTAATGTTGTTAGAGTTCATTAAGTGTTGAGATTGTTTAACTAAGAGCGCCAAATTATTTAGTTAAGTAATCTAATTAAGTAACAAAACCTTAGTAATGTTTATTAAAGTTATAATTTTAATTAATCTTTTAATGGTTAGTTGTCCTACCTTATTCCATTGTTATTAAACTGAATTTTAGGACCCTTTTTCCTTGACATAAGGGCCAGGGACATTACATGCTCTTTGCACAATAATCTTGGACCATTTTATTATTTCCCAACATAATATTTACATATATTTTGAATTGGCATGATAAGCCAACCATATGCATCATCTCGCTTTTCCATGCTCGCTCATTTTCTTTTATGTTCCTTTTGTACCTGAATCCAACCTTGTCATTGACATCCATATAAAAAGAATCCATCTACCAGATTACATGGGTTCTAAGCCATTCTAACCATTAGTTCTTTAGGGATTCTCTTCACATACATGGATCATCAATCTTGGTCCCACAACTGAGATTAAGCCATCTCACATTCCTCCCCCAATCGAAAACTCAACCTCTATGATCCACATCAAACTAGGATATAAGTACATTTTCCACCCTCATACCTACCTAGTGGTTCATTCCACACTTGACGCAACATCCCTTCTCTACGCATAGGAGGGATACCTTGTGCTTCTAGCACCTGAGGAAATTACATTCTAAACAGGAACCAAAAATAAAAATGCTAGGATGTCGGGTGCCACCGAACAGGCATATCGTAACATATTATTTAAAAATCAGGTATAAGAACTACGACCTCAAGGATCTCCAACCACATGTTTTGATACTAGCTCTTAGGATTTAAATGAGCATACATATAATTAATAATGAGAGAACTTAAAATACACATAGCAACACATTTAATATAGACACACCATATTTATGTGGAAAACCCAAAACTGAGAAAAACTACCATAATAGATCTATTATCTACCTTGTTGTAAAGGAAAGTATCCTATGGCTAGGGTTTAAGAGGCCATCAACGTACTGGGGTTGAAAGGTGGATGCAAATAGTTCTGCAAGTAAATACAAGCAAGTTTTAGAGATGAGAAAGGTCCACACCTGACTAACTGAAGGCTGGTCCAAGATTTCTCTTCAATCCTCTTCTTGCTCCTCTCGCTCCAAGAGACCCGAAAAACGAATTATACCTTCCTCAAACCATTATGACCACATATAAACAATGATAATCAAATAAATCTGAACTAATGATCTGAATAACATCATCATATGATCATAAACAGAGATTCAATCACACATTGAACAATGATTTGGGAAGAAGAAGGACATCACATCTTTATTAATCTTGAAAACAAGTACAAGTATACCTTCTCTTCAAGTTTGGCACCTCACGAAACCTTGACCTGGTTCTGCTGCTTCTCTTCTCCAAGGAACTCAACCTCCAAGCTCTGCAACACAAGGACAAAGCTTATAGGGCAAAGGTGTGGGCAAAGAGAGCTCCAATTCCTCCAGCATAACAATTAAGAAATTCAAGTCCCCTCTCCTGGACCTCCCTACCTCTATTCATATGGTTAAGGAAGAGTTAGGGGCGAAGACAAAGTGGTTACAACTGAAGAAGTCAGTTGCATAACTACCCAAACTAACCGAAATTCAAAAGGCGTGTTTTTTGATATTTTTAAAAGGCATCCGTGGGTTGCATAACTGGACAGTCGCATATACGAAAAGTATACGTGGGTTGCTAGTACAAAAAGTTGCGGATATGAGCAAATTTTTACGTCCGCGGGTACGAAAGAGAGCAACTCGCGTATCATCCATGGGTTTGCCTTAAGGCAAGTCGTGGATAGGCAAAAAATTCATTTTTAGGGTATTTCTGGGCATTTTCAGACTTTGGTGTCTTCCAGAAAGTTTTAGCTAACTGAAATACCTTTCCAACGATGTGGAGATGAGGTCAAATGGAGTTACATAACTCAAGATATGCGTCCTCCAAGATAGGTGTTTTTTCAGTGACTTTCAAGAAGTGTCGTCATGGAAGTGTCAACATGTGATGAAATCATGAGAAATTGTTCATAGGTAGAGATATGTCATTTTGACCTATAATAGATGCCCCCTAATGTGTGAGGTTAGAGGGGAAGATGATAGCCAAAATAGATTATAAAGGAAACAGCTAAGTATGGAGAGAGCAGAGAATCCAAGATCGAAAGGCTTGAACAAAGGTACCTGTAAGAGAGATAAATGTCAGAAAAACTGATCTTTGGGACATACAAGTCCATATACAAAACATCACCATAAAGATACAGGCAGATCCAACATATGTATAACTGATGAAACTATCATGGTCGCTCAATATGAAAAAAGGTGCCATATCAAATCTAAAGGAGCCATGGCCACAAATGAACAAGGTGGATCCATGCTCAATAATTGATCATAGCCACAAAAATACAAGGTGGATCTATGTCTCAGCAAAATGTCATATAAAACGTAACAACGTCTTGCCCAACTCAGGCAGTAGCAAAATTATGATGCTACTGTCGGCCCAAGGTCCTCAATCCAAACCGCCCAAAAAAGGTACGAATCCTAACCATGCGAATAAAAGAGTTGAAGTCAAACATGGAGGAAATTGTTTGATTGTCGGTCAATAATGAGAACCGTTAACAAACGCGAGCGAAGCCACCATTAATGAAAATGGTCCCCAAGGTACCTAGTATATTCCAACAAGTGTGATTACAAGGACTTGAAGTCGAACACTTGAAGAATCCATTGAGTAGGAGACATTAAGGTATTCCCACTACCCAATAGCGAGGGAAATTACCATTGATGACAACAATCCCCAAGGTACTGTCATAAAACTCTAAATCTCATCCCCATAGCAAGATGTGTTGCAGTCGATACGAAGAGATCCGTTGGAAGGAAGGCATTAAGGCATCCTTCATCATCCAACACGAGGTAAGTCAAAGACTAATTGGATCTGGAATTGGTACTAAATTTCATGACAAGGAATGTTGAAGACATGATGTAATGAACTGATACCAGGGAATGGCCGACACAAAAGGTCAAGGCAACTGTAGAGTGGCCGACAAAGGTTTAATCCTTGAACAGTGAGCATGGCACAAAAGTGGCTTAGGCAGCTTTTGACACAAAATAGGACCAACGAAACAAATCTACAATGTAGGAGACATTGACAGATTCCCCATATAATTGGAAAAGAGACCAACTGGAGGAGTAAGAAACTCTGAATTAGGATAAGGTCAAAATACTAGGACCCAATTGTTGATAGACTCAAAACTGGTGCTTTATTCAAGGAAACAAGACTTGCTTCCATGATGTAAAAAACATGTGAATGAACTTCCCTTCCCCTCTTTCTTGTAAAGGTTTAACGAGTCCAAGAAAGCAAACTCAGGACCATCTTCATTTTTGGCAAGCTCGAAGAAAAGAAAGAAGAATGCTTGATAAAGCACTGATTCTTAGATTTTACGAGCCCGAATTAGTACATGCTCGATGGTGTTTTCATAGTTTAGAGAGTCTGAAAACTCCAAACAAGACTCCAAGGGGGTCCTTTTTCGTACAATTTAGTCTCCTAAGGCCGAAAAAGTATAAAACATACCAAAGAAGAACTCTCGTAACTTCCGAAGAAGAAAAGGCGCACCTTTTTCGTACTTAGTTGGGAAGGTCCGAAAAAGGTTAAATTACCACCTACCCAACGCTCCTTCAAAAGCAGCATATAGCCTGAATTTTACGAGTGTGAAGGAAGGCAAGATCACTCGGAAAGATCCATTTGATTACGATAAATGGGGCTTACAACAATAAACTCGATGCTTTGCTCTTTAAGGATTAACGAGCATGACAAAGACATAAAGTACACTCGGAATCTTTTTCATATTTTGGTCCAGAGCACGAAAAAGAGAAAACTAAGATCATACCGGGGGTTCCTTTTCCGTAAGTTTAGTCCCTTAGGTCCGAAAAAGAGATAAACCTATACCTGAGAATACTCTTCTCAATTCAAAAAGAAAAGAGAGTGATCCTTTCTCGTATTATTCCACATGGTCTGAGAAAGAGATAACCTACCACCAATGTGGATGCCCATTCACATATTCTTAATGAGCTAGAATGGACAAGTTTACTCGCCAGTCAAGTCTATTTTGAGGAGTCAGACTTAGGCCTAAAGAAACTCAAAATATTTCCCGTGAAGTTTTAACGAGTCCAGAAAAGTCAACTCGCGGCCTCCTTACTGTTTTTAACGAGCTCGAAGGAGAGCAGAAAGAATGCTCTAAATGCGAGGAGACGAGTGTCATAGACAGGCGAAACTAGTTCCAACCGCAAGGAACAAACCTATGCATAATGCAAGGAAAGTGAGCAAGATTAGGACACTCAGGGAACATCTCCTCAGGGTAAAAGGTGTCAAGTTTCAAAGGCCAAATGGTACAACGCTTAGCGACGATGAGAACAAAGATGAGGGCTTATACGATGAGCTAAAATCATGGAAGCCGGCATCAGGCTCAAAAGCGTGATCAGGGTACATGCAAATGCAATTACGACTTGAACAACAAGGCGAGGCCAGTAAACAGTTGTGAACCCAACTACAAATCCTGTCTCCAAGAAACAACAACATCAGGATCATATTCAAAAGAAATGATCCGATGTGGGTCACTTTGGCAGAAACACATGTGACATTGTTATCTTCTATAAAAGGTAAAGTCAAGACAGAATCTACCAAAGAAGATTCTATAAAACCAAGGCTCGAGGTTTTATAATAAGTAAGATCAACCTCAGAAGGAGAGCAAAAATCAACAAGGAAGATAGAGTCTATAGGAACAAACTCAGTATCACAGGAGATAAAAATTCATAAGAAAAATCAAACTCATCAGGATCACTGACTTGTTGTTCGAAGGGAGAGTCCAAAAACTCAACAAGACCAACATAAGAAGAAAGGTCAGGCTTACTAAGCAAATCAGGGTTAGACTTAGTCACAACTGAACCAACATCCAAAAGAAGATCAGACTGTATCAAAGACTCTAGGAAGACTTCATCCGAAGGAAGGAGATCATCTAAGATAGGACACATGTCTAAACTTTCAAATGGATTGACAGAGTGGAGAGAATGCTCTACAGTCTGTATAGGATGACTCACCTAGTCAACTACTAGGACCAAGTCCCGAGAAGGTAAGCATGAAAACAGAGGCTGCTTCTCAGTAGCAAATGAACACAAAGGACAAGAGGCCACATAGTTCACATGTGGCGAGGTAGTGTCTATAGAAACACTGGGAACCAATAAAGGAAAGACTTGGTCTCTAGTTGGGTCAAGAGATGGATCAAGAAAATCCAACTGATCGATAGTGAAAATTTCTTCGCCATGATTAAAGTACATCACACGAAATAATGTTGACAGCATAGCTTGCATGGCATAGACATAATCACGTCCAAGGAGCATATTGAAGTCCAAGGGGTCTTCTATCACCATGAAGTCAACGAAGACGGTCTTCCCACCCAAAGTAATAGGTGTTTGAGAAAGAATTCCGAAGGCTATACAATTTCTTCTAGTAAACGCCAGTAACTGACTAGCAATCAACACAAGGCTGGTAGATCCCATGCCTCACCAAGCACAAGTAGACAAAATACTAATTGAGGCTCCTTCATCAACAATACAACGAGCAACCGGGCAGTATTCAACTTTGACCTTTATCTGGAAAGGTGCATCAGAAGGAAGGAGCGGCTCAACTAGGCTATCCCAATCAAAGGAAGGAATCCGAGAGCTTGGTGGGGGTTGATCCGAAGCGAGTTCAGTGCCCCCTTGTTCAGTAAGTTCTGAATTGGCAGTGAAGAAAATGTGACTAGTAGACACTTCACTCTCCAAAGGAAGAGTGGGATTGATTGACAATGGAATCAATTCAACCACTTCATTAAAGTCACTCTCTGAAGGGAGAGTGGGATTGACCAAAGATGACATTGGTTCAATCACATCAGGATCACGCTCTGAAACAAGAGTGGGATCGACCAAATCTGAGATTGGTTCGACCACTTGATCAACCAAAGGTTGAGTAGGTTGTTGAGAAACTATAGGTTGTTCAGGAGAAGGAAATTCTTGAGTCTTGGACCACACTCTTCGCACCTTTACGATAGCAGGGCATAGGTGAGTAAGATGATCTCCCTCGCATAGCATACAAGGGAACTTAAGTTTGCACTTCAAACGACCAGTTTTCTCAACGGTGTCAACATGACTAGCAGTGGCTGACTGTTTGCTCTCAACATTACTTGCAGATGATGAGAGTTTGCCCCCAGCATGAACTACAGAGGCTGGGTGACTGGGTCCAACCTGACTAAGAGAGGCTGGTTGTTGAGAGACTTCAGGATGTTCAAAAACGGGATGACCATGAAACCAAACTCTTTGCACCTCCGTGATAGAAGGGCATTTATAAGTAAGGTGGTCTCCCTCACAAAGCTTACAAGGAAACTTGGGCTTATGTTTTGAACGGGTAGTCTTTTCAACAGTGTCAACATGACTTGCAGTGGTTGATGGATTGTCTTCAGCATGAACCACAGAGGTTGAGAGGCTACCCCCAGCATGACTTGCAGAGGCTGAGAGACTGGGTCCAACATGACTTGTAGAGGTTGGATGGGCACCACCAACATGAACAACAGAGGCTGAGTGGTTAGGATCAACATGCTTTGCAGCAGTTGAGTGTGTGCCCCAAGCATAAACAACAGAGGCTGGGTGAATGGATCCAACATGACTTACAGAGGTTAAATGGGGTGGTTCAACTTGAACAACAGAGGTTGAACGGGTGCCCTCAGCATGAACTACAGAGGCTGAGTGACTAGATACAACATGACCTGGAAAGGTTGGAAGGATCCCACCAGCGTGATCAATAGAGGCTGGATGGTGAAGATCAACCTGACTTGCAGAGGTTGAGTGCTTAGATCCAACATGACCTACAGAGGTTGGATGGGTGCCCCCAGCATGAACCACAGAGACTGGGTGGTGAGGTTCAACTTGACTTGCAGAGGTTGAATAGGTGCCCCCTTGCTTATAGTCCTTCTTCCTATTCCTCCTTCTTTTACTCCTTTTAGACTGTCGGTTACTAGTATCAGTACTTTCACCTCATGAGGTAGAAGGAGGAGGAGAATCAACTACAGGTGAAGGGGAAGCAGTGTTTTGATGCCCTTGATATAAGGAGCTTACTTGAGAAGCATCAGGAACATTCAGGACAGTTGGAGTGGAAAACAACCACACCGGTAGCCCTAGGGTGAATCCAGGTAGATTCAAGGTGGCCATTAAGGGAACACCAACATTCCATGTGAGAGGAATAGTACAAGGAGTTCCCAACATGGGGATCTCTTAGTTGGTGTTCAAAGGGGTGCTAGCCATAGTTTCAAACTAGGAGATAAATTCTGAGGTTGATAGGCAACCAAAATTACAAAGCAAACACCTAAAGGCACACTAAGTACAGACAAACCACACAACACTCACTAAAAATTCCTAAAGCCAAACAGACAAACAGGTATAAGATATACTTTTAGAAGAAAGCTCATAGACAGTTACTTGGTGTCCCTGTAGATGTTCTTAGGCACAAGCGGAGGAATCACCCACCGCCCTCCCACACTTTCTACCGGGGTTACCTTCCAAGTTCGTCCAAGGTCAACCAGAAATAGCCTTCCAGTGTACCTGTGTATGAACCCTAGATGTCAAAGAGACTAAAGGCTACCTTAACTATATTGACAGTCTGGGGGGACAGTCACAATCCTGATTCATATGCATGGGCAGGGTAGCTGAGCCCGAAACCCTATCTAAGCCAGAATCCCCAGATGCGTGAAAACCCCGGTCTACGCTTTGACAAGGAATCGAATGGTTATCTCCTCAGTCCAAGTCTCCACGCAGCCTCATGCTTAACTCCCGTTTGAGAGGAGCTTCCTAGATACAATCAATGTAGAAAAGGATTTACCTAGTGATTGGCCAACTATGTCTGAAATTTTAATACTTGTGGAGAGTTTAAACTCCCTAATCCACAAGTCTAGCCTAAGCTAGTTGGTGTATGACCCTATAAAATAAAACTTACTAGTAAATTTTAAATTATATCGTTTATTTTAAAGGTTGTTTTTAGTCAGAGGGTAAATGGCATGAAACTTATTTGGTGTTTTAACTCAAAGTTGAAACAAAATGACTAATCAAAGAGATATTAAATGCAAAAAGCAAAAACTATTCTCTCTATTTTCAAATAGAAACTTGAAAGCCATAAAAGAACAAATCTTTTTATTTTTATTTTTCAAAAACAATGATATGCCATGCAATCTAGACTAAAAACCTAATCTACATGCATATAAAGCAAACATTTGTTTTTGTCTTTTTATTTTATAAATGCAAAAGAAAAACAGCCTATCAACTAATGCAAGCAAGTACTGTAAGCAAAGCAAATAGACAACTACTCTACACCCCACAAACAAACCCTAGGTTTCCCTAAAGTTAGATATCAACCTCTCTTGAAAAGAAGGCTTACAAAGGTAAACAAGCCAACAACTTTGTAATGAAGAGACTGAGCAAAAAGACTGACATAAACAAGGGTCAAGAAGTCCCAAGTATCAATATAAACCTACAAACAAAGGCTGCTCAGTACCTTGTCCAACAAGGTCAAGCCAAAGAAGGAGGTGGGGGGGAAAAGCAGCAAAAACAAGTATGTGTTCTTTTTAATTTTCTTTTATAAATGCAAAATAAAAACTACCTACAAACAAAAGCATGCAGATAACAAGAACAAAGCAAAAGGAATTCTGCTATACAACCACCAAACAAACTCTAGAATGCCCTAAAGTCAGTATAAACCCTACTTGGAGGGAAGGCTTGCATAAAAGACAAGTCAACTATTTTGGCATGGTGAAGTTAACCAACAAAATAAGAAGGAAACCAACACCAACAAGATTCTGAACTCAGACAAAGATCACTAACAGAGGTTGACCATAAACATAAGCCAAAAATCAAACCAAGCAAAGGAGGCAAGGGGAAAGAGCAAAGAACAAACCCTAATGCTATAAAAGGGCTTACCACATAGATAAAGAACAACCAAAAGGGATGACACTAACTCCTTGGAGTCATGCACCTGCAGAGGACCCTAAAAGACCTACCCAACAGCCCACAAACAGAAGAAAAATCACAAAAATGAGAAAAAACATTGTTTTAGGGGCATCCGCAGGTTACACTACTGGCAGGTCGCGTATCATCCGCGGGTTGCTAATACAGCAAGTCACGTATCCCATCATATGTGGGTTGTACAATGGGCAAGTCACGTATCATACATGGGTTTCTAGTATAGGCAGTCACGTATAGCAAACCAGATACGCGACTGTTCAGTGAAGCAAGTCGCGAATGGGTGGAAAAACTCCCAAAAAAGGTTTAAAACTGCCTTAAGAAGGCAGGGGAAGTGTGCTATCAGACTTATAAGGTGTTCCTAAGTAGAAAGAAGGACCTGAAACAATGTAAAAGACTGAAAGAAATCAAGCGAAACCCCAAACAAACAAGGCTATCCCCAGCGGAGTCACCAGTTCTGTTGTAAAGGAAAATATCCCATGGCTAGGGTTTAAGAGGCCATCAACGTACTGGGGTTGAAAGGTGGATACAAATAGTTCTAAGTAAATACAAGCAAGTTTCAAAGATGAGAAAGGTCCACACCTAACTAACTGAAGGCTGGTCCAAGATTTCTCTTCAATCCTCTTCTTACTCCTCTCGCTCCAAGAGACCTACAAAACGAATTATACCTTCCTCAAACCATTATGACCACATATAAACAATGATAATCAAATAAATCTGAACTAATGATCTGAATAACATCATCATATGATCATAAACAGAGATTCAATCACACATTGAACAATGATTTGGGAAGAAGAAGGACATCACATCTTTATTAATCTTGAAAACAAGTACAAGTATACCTTCTCTTCAAGTTTGGCACCTCACGAAACCTTAATCTGGTTCTGCTGCTTCTCTTCTCCAAGGAACTCAACCTCCAAGCTCTACAACACAAGGAGAAATCTTTTAGGGCAAAGGTGTGGGCAAAGAGAGCTCCAATTCCTCCAGCATAACAATGCAGAAATTCAAGTCCCCTCTCCTGGACCTCCCTACCTCTATTTATATGGTTAAGGAAGAGTTAGGGGCGAAGACAAAGTGGTTACAACTGAAGAAGTCAGTTGCATAACTACCCAAACTAACCAAAATTCAAAAGGTGTGGTTTTTTGATATTTTTAAAAGGCATCCGCAGGTTGCATAACTAGACATTCACGTATACAAAAAGTATACATGGGTTGCTAGTACAGAAAGTTGCGGATATGAGCAACTTTTTACATCCGCGGGTACGAAAGAGAGCAACTCGCATATCATCTGCAGGTGTGCAGAATGTGGGGATCCGTTGTTTTCAACTCATCACAGAAATTTATTCTCGACTTTCACCTTCCGCCTATGCGGATTCTCGGATTTCCATTTCTTTCTTGTTGACTTTCGCTTTCCGCTATGTGGAATGCTGAAATCGAAAGTTACATGTTCGCAATTAACTTTATGTGCTTTTCGACTTTCGATTTCCGTAATGGAGACATAGTCTCAAAAGATTCCTCATCTCCTTGGCCACTAAAATTTTGGCACATGTTGTGTCAACTTAGTGAATGGAAACTGAACATTTGTTGTGTCTCGCGTCTTGCATGTATAATGGGCGACAAACGAATTTACATGGCCGCATTTTTCGACAACCGAATCCATCTCCTCCTACAGTTTATTGATCATAGCAAGATTCTTTCACCATTGTCCATTCCGTAGTAGTTGCAGATGTATCAATTCCAATAGCCAACATGTCGAAAAGAAGGGCCTTTATATCATTTCTGATGGTTAACTTTTTTCCTGTGAGGTCAGTTTCTCTCTCAAACATGTCCACTCAGCGGAAATCATTTCCATGCTGACCAAATGGTTGCTTGTTACAGCTACTGCTGCGCATGATGGATTGATTGTCCTTACATTTTTTTTCATGCACAAATGCAGATCAATTTTGTTTTTTTTACTGCACTTCAGTTGGGTCCCTCATTCTGCAATCTCGATTCCAGAAGTTCTGTCCGTAGACCGTAGGTGTCCTTTGTGTTACGGTCGGTGCTGCACATGAATGGATTGATGGACTTGATGGATTGATTTCCAGTTGCGGATCCTTCTTCCCACTTGGTGTTTAGCGTGTTTCTCTAACAGGTGGCTTGCGTGTTTTCACTAGACTTCTATCTGTTGCTCTAAACGATGGGTCTTCGCATATTTTTTTGTGCATTATTTCACTGTCCTTCACTACAGTTCATTTCTCTCAATTTGGCATAGCCCTTGCCAATATTTAACGCCCAATATTTTTCGAAATTTCAGTCAAGTAGTTTTTTAGGGTTTAGGCTAACATTTTCTCCAAGGATTTTGTGGCTTTAGGCTCACAGTTTGTGGGGTCATATTGGTTGAGGTTTCATTTCACTGCTGCTTCAGTCGATGGAATACACTTTTCCCATGTCCCTTAACCCATATTAATGCTTCATCAATGCATTGTTGCTCCATTAATGCAAGAAAGCTTGTCATTTGATTCAAACATGGGCCTATATCTTCATTTTGGCTCACCTTATGACAATATGCAAAATCTTGTTACAATACTGGATTTATGGCATTTGTTGCTCCATTGCCTTTGATTTGCACATATAAACAAGCCTTCATGTAACCACTATTTTGTTACTATTTTCCTTTGCTTTGCATGTATTGATTTTGTTGCGCTTCGTTTACACTAGAGAGTTTCCAACAGAGGTTTTCACACCTTGTTAAATTTGCAGGTATTCCTTCAGTCTACTTAAATGTTTTGAATATTCGTTGTGGTAGAAAAAAAAATTCCTCGTATTTTACTTTACAAACAGGTTCTGTTACTGTCTTTAAATTTCTGCAGATCTATTTAACTCATGGTATATATGTATATGTCTAAAGAGGTGTTTTAAATGTCAATAAAATGATAGGTATCATTTTTTAGGCTAAATGAAGATGTTGCTTATGAGATGGTGAGACATCCTTGCTCTGTTTTAATTGATTGTGACTCCTGCTCTGTTGCAAAAGGAAAATTACTTGTATTGGTTATGTGGCTTCATAGTGTTGTAATACTCATGCTATGTCAATAAAATTATAGGTATCAATTTTTAGGCTAAATTCAGATGTTTCTTATGAAATGGTGAAACACCCTAGGGTTTAATTTATTGTGACCCCTGCTCAATTGCAAAAGGATTGTGACTTGTATTGGTTATGTGGCTTCATAATGTTGTTTATGAGATGGTGAAACACCCTTTCCCTGTTTTAATTGACTGTCACTCCTGCTCTGTTGCAATTGGATTGTAACTTGTATTGGTTATGTGGCTTCATAATGGTGTAATGCTCATGCTATGTCAATAAAATGATAGGTATTAGTTTTTAGGCGAAATGAAAAAGTTGTTTATGAGATGGTGAAACACCCTTGCTCTATTTTATTTTACTGTGACTCCTGCTCTGTTGCAAAAGGACTGTGACTTGTATTGGTTCTGTGGCTTCATAATGGTGTAATACTCATGCTATGTCAATCAAATTATTGGTTTTAGTTTTTATGATCCACTTGTTTTAGGCAAGGAACTCGGCCTAAAGTTGCAAGGTCACTATAACAGTGGGCGCTTCTGCCTTCTGCGTTCCGCTTTCTGTAGTGCGGAACGCAGCGATCCGTTTTTTTTTAGCTCATCAAGGAAATCTATTTTCGTTAATAAAACTTTCTTGTCGACTTCCGGTTTCTGCCATGCGAAATGTGGAAATTGGAACTTACATGTTCGCAATTAACTTTTCATGTTTTGACTTTTACTTTCCGTCGTGCAGAATGCGGAAGCCGAAGAGGTTTTTGTCCCTTTTTTTATTTTTCTCATTTTTTCGAATTTCAATTTTCGCACTACGGAATGCGGAAATCGGAACTTTGATGTTTTTTTTTCACAAAGTTATTTTCTTCTGCTTTCTGCTTTCTGAAGTACAAAATGCGGAACTTCAATACATTTTTAGGTCAAATATAAGAAACTTTGTCCACGATAATTTGACGAATTTAAATTTTCAACAATATAAAACTTTTGAAATTTACATTTAGGAAAATTTGGCAGATTTAAATCTTCAATAATATAAAACTTTTGAAATTTACAATTATGTAATTTTTATATTATTCAATTTTTTTGCATAATAAATTTTTTCCTTTTCTTTTAAAAAAACGAAGTTGAGTCAACTAAAAAAACAAGTTAAATAAGTCTTTAAAATAAATTATAAAAATAGTAATAAGAAAGTATAATAAGAAGTCTTTATGTAAGTAGAGCTTGGGTAGCGCTTCTGCCTTCCGCAGTGCAAAATGCGGGGATCCATTTTTTTCAACTCTTCGGGGAAATCTATTCCCAGCTTCTACCTTCCGCCTATGTGGATTCCATAATTTCCATTTCTTTCTTGTCAACTTCCGCTTTCCATTGTGCGGAATGCGTAAATCGAAAGTTACATGTTCACAATTAATTTTCCGTGCTTTTTTACTTCCTCTTTCCGCAATGTGGATTGGGGAAGCCGTAAAATTCTTTGTCACTTTTTTTTTCTCATTTTTTCAACTTTCGGTTTCCTCAATGTGAGATGCGGAAATAAGAGCTTTGATGATTTTCTTCGCAAATTTTTTTTCTTCCGCTTTCCGAAGGACGAAATGCGGAATGCGAAACTTTGATACGTTTTTAGTTCAAATAAATTTCTTTCCGACTTCCACTTTCCGCTGGCTAGAATGCGGAATCCGGAGATGCAAAACTAAAATGTAACATATAACATATAACATATTCAAAAATAAAAATGAACTAAAAAAGTCACATGGGTTGATTTGTTTTCTTTTAATATGCATTTTAGTTAGGTCACATGAATATGTTACATTGCGGAATGCGGAACATCGATATGTTTTTAGTTCAAATATAAGAAACTTTGTCCACGATAATTAGACGAATTTAAATTTTCAACAATATAAAACTTTTGAAATTTACATTTAGGAAAATTTGACGAATTTAAATCTTCAACAATATAAAACTTTTGAAATTTACAATTATGTAACTTTTATATTATTCAATTTTTTGGCATTAGAAAGCGAAAGCGCTACCCAAGCTCTACTTACATAAAGACTTCTTATTATACTTTCTTATTACTATTTTTATAATTTATTTTAAAGGCTTATTTAACTTGTTGTTTTAGTTGAATCAACTTTATTAAGAAAATGAAGTTGATTCAACTAAAACAACAAGTTAAATAAGCCTTTAAAATAAATTATAAAAACAGTAATAAGAAAGTATAATAAGAAGTCTTTATGTAAGTAGAGCTTGGGTAGCGCTTCCGCTTTCCACAGTGTGGAATGCAGGGATCCATTTTTTCCAACTCATTAGGGAAATCTATTCTTGACTTCCACCTTCCACCTATGAAGATTCCCGAATTTTCATTTCTTTCTTTCCGACTTCTGCTTTCCGTTGTGCAGAATCCGGAAATCAGAAGTTACATGTTCGCAATTAACTTTCCATGCTTTCCGTTGTGTGGAATGTGGAAGCTGAAAAATTCTTTGTCGCTCCTTTTTATTTTTCTCATTTTTTCGACTTCCTGTTTCCGCACTGCGGGATGCGGAAATCAGAGCTTTGATGTTTTTCTTCGCAAATTTTTTTCTTCCACTTTCGAAGTGCGAAATGCGAAATGTAAAACTTTGATAGGTTTTTAGTTCAAATAAATTTCTTCCCGACTTCTGCTTTCCACTGGGCGGTATGCAGAAGCCAGAGATGCCAAACTAAAATGTAACATATAACATATGACATATTCAAAAATAAAAATGAGCTAAAAACGTCATATGGGTTTATTTGTTTTTTTTCAATATGCATTTAGTTAGGTGACATGAATATGTTACATTGCAGAATGCGAAACTTTGATACGTTTTTGGTTCAAATATAAGAAACGTTGTCCATGATAATTTGACGAATTTAAATTTTCAAAAATATAAAACTTTTGAAATTTACAATTAGGAAAATTTGGCGGATTTAAATCTTCAACAATATAAATCTTTTGAAATTTACAATTATGTAATTTTGATATTGTTCAATTTTTTTGCATAATAATATTTTTTTATTTAAGAAATTGAAGTTCATTCAACTAAAAAAACAAGTTAAATGAGTCTTTATAATAAATTATAAAAAGTGGAGTAAAAAAGTATAATAAGAAGTCTATATGTAAGTAGAGCTTGGGTAGCGCTTCCGCCTTCCGCATTCCACTTTTCACAGTGCGGAATGCGGGAATCTATTTTTTTCAACTCATCGGGGAAATCTATTCCTAGCTTTTGCCTTCCGCCTATGCAGATTCCATAATTTTCATTTCTTTCTTGCCGAATTCCTCTTTCCGCAATGCGGAATGCGGAAATCAGAAGTTACATGTTCGCAATTAACTTTTTGTGCTTTCCGCCATGCGAAATGTGGAAGCTGAAAATGTCTTTGTCGCTTTTTATTTTTCTCATTTTTTCAACTTCCAGTTTTCGCACTACGAAATGCGGAAATCAGACCTTTGATGTTTTTCTTCGCAATTTTTTTTTCTTCTGCTTTTCGAAGTACGGAATGTGGAATGCAGAACTTTGATACGTTTTTAGTTCAAATAAATTTCTTTGCAACTTCCGCTTTTCGCTGTGAGGAATGTGGAAGTAGGAAATGCCAAATCCAAACTTTCCCAAAGATAATATTTCTGAATTTTCTGTTGCACGCTTTAATCTCAGTTTTTGGCTATCTTTCCATTTTCCGACTTTCACCCAAGAAAACATAGAGAAAATATATTAAAACCTTGGCCCAGAAGGCTTACACTATTCTTCCAACTGTTTTATGACGTATAAAATATCTTATGTAAGCTTGAAAAACCATAAGGTGTGGTTCTATGTTTGTCACAATCCACATTTAATATTTATAACAGATAATGGATAACAATAACCGGACTCATGGCATATGTTCATGTGAAGATTTATATATATATATGCATTTTAGTTAGGTCACATGAATATGTTACATTGCATTTTTTTTTTGTTCATGGCTTGTTTCATTCCACAAGAAAAAATAACCATCACATTATGGGGACTATGCTAACTGAATATTCTATTTCACTTTTGCTACATGGTATTGTCAACCTTTGCCTGTTGGTACAGGTCTCCTCATTAAACCAAGTGAACTCACTCAACTCATCATCTATTTGGTTCCAAATTTCTATCTCATACATCCTTCACAAGCATGAGCTATTGCTTCCAATTATATATAGTAGTCTCGTAGAAAATGGACAAATAAAAGAAGGAAGTATAATCAAAGTTACCCAATGTACTTGCAACATTGTACATAATGTAACATACATTTAATTTTGTCGTTCTTTTTTTCCCACTTAATCAACTTCACACTCTTCATACATCCAATGTTTTTCTCTCCCATTGAACTCTAACATACTTCTTCTCACAGGACTATCGCATTGCTTGCACTCGAATTTGTCACAATGGATGCAACAATTATTGGAGATCCTGCACATTACCACTTACATGTAGCTTCTCCCTTACAGAGTATTTCCTCTGTTGTAGTGAACCCTAGCTTAATAAAGGAAACCCTTCCTTGCCTGCATCAATTATCCCATTCACATCATTCTCCTCTTCTAGCAAAGTTTGGAACATTCAAGGTCGAGTTACTACCAAGACAAACATACATGAATATGGAAACCAACGAGGGTCTGGAAAAGTGTTTGGATTTGACCTTGTTAATGATTCACATGATGAAATACATATATCTGCATTCAATGAATTGGCACTCTCTTTGTATGACAAAATACAAATAGGAATAGTGTACATGGTATCAAATGGCACAGTGAAAGCATCCAATCCAATTTTCAACCATTTGAAAATCCATAATGAGATTTTCCTAGGTTCCTCATCAACCATCCAACCATGCTTATATGAATACCCCTTAATACCTTTATATTGCTTTAACTTTAAAACTATTCAGGATATTCAAACTATACCTGTCAATGCCATGGTTGACCTTGTTAGACTTGTCATTTTAGTTTCACCTACATACACAATACGAAAATGAGATGGTCTTGAGACTGTTAGGTGCAGCATTGGACTCTGTGACATGTCAAGTTATAGTATTGACATAACACTTTGGGTAGAGCATTTCCAAATTGAAGGAGCCTAGCTTGCAAACCTTCACGGTTTACCTACTCCTCCAGCTGTAGCAATCAAAGGCGGTCGTGTCATAGATTTTAATGGAAAAACCGTTGGAATTATTTCCAATGCTACTATTTTTATAAACCCAAATATTAAAGAAACTCCAGTTCTCCGGAAATTGTTTTATGACAATGGATTCCGTTCAACATCACCATCTTTGAGCAAAAAATTCAATGCCTCTCATTCTGCTCCTCTTAAAATCATTATCATCAATGAGCTACAAAATCTTCAACAATCTGGAAAACCTGTTTGGTACTCTCTTGTAGCAACCATCACAAATGTTAACATGGATGAGTTTCATTTCCTTGCATGCCCTCTTTTTGTTGATGATATACAATGCATGAAAAATATTTCCCACAAAGTTGGAGACATTTGGTATTGTAGTAAATCTGATGGGGAGTTTCTTGAATGTGACCACTTATACATACTAAAGGATGACTTGGAAGATGTCACTAGATACCTTCATGGTGTCATGGATTTTGATGATGCTACAAACCAACTCATGGGAATTTCTGCAAAAGACCTCTATCTTCTCTCACCTGAAGTAGAATCAATTGTTGAAATAGTCCATAGGATCTGCAACAAACAATTACTTCTTACTCTTCCAGTTAAAATAGAGACCTTCTACAGAATTGCACACCTAAAATTTGTAATTATCATGGTTGAAAACACATAATCAACAATTTCATATTTACATTTTAAATAAATAGGTTTTTTCGACCTGATACTTAAGCATTCTTTACTGTCTGTAATGAATGCTTTCAATTCTAAATTTTAAGTCCTTATTTCATAGTTCACCATAGCAGGGTATTTTCTTTAACTCGCTTGTAGCACTTCTATTTTGCAGTCTCATAATTCAACTTTACAAGATATCACTTAACATTTTTTACCTAAATTGTTGATGCAACCTATATGTTAAATTTTGAATACAATACTAATTTTCTATTGGGTTTATTTATAAAATAAACAACCTTGTTCTCTTGTTTCTTACCACAACTTTTCATTCTTATGTACAAAACAATAATTACATTTAATATTTCTTTTTTCAATATATCATTTCTTATACTAAACTTTGTTCTTCTATATTGTTGCTTTCTTACAATTATCAAGCTAGGACTTGATAAAAAATACTTCGTCCATAAATATTATTTTAAGGCACATTCTTAGTTCCCAATATGCAATCAGCTAACATTTGATTTATATCTTCTGCTTTATATCCATATACTTTCTAGTGAACACATATAGAAAATGTGTCGCTGCCAGCAATCAAAGCTTCTAAGTCTTTAAAAAGTTTACGATTTTTTTGTAGGCATTATGTCGACTCATGACAATGAACAAGCCAATGCATGAAGAAGAGTTGTATATGCACTGTTGGCGCAACCCACCAACAAAGCCTTGTCGACATGGGTTCCATCTCTATCGATGTCTTGTAGTGCAATAATAGACAACAGATAGAGATTGAACCATACTCAGCACATCTTATATTAATCTTGCGCAAACGTGCCACGTTACACAATCCTTCTCCAAAATCGGAGAGTGCATCAAAAGAAACCCAGACAAGATCACAGTCAAGACAGAACAATCTCTAGCTCAAAGTGTGCCAGTCGCAATGCCAAAATCATGTTTGTTTATCGTTACAAAAATGGATCTATAAATAGGCTTCCGTCTTCATCGCAAGGGTCCACTATTAACTAATTTCTAACCACTACTAGCCTATTACAACAAAATTAGGCCCACATTGACATAAAATATTCAAAAAGTGGTTACTTCTCCGCTTATCGTGCTAAACGGCCCTTGCACGATGTCACGTGAACTTACGCAACTACCACGACGCTGTGCAACTCACTCGCCCCAACCCCTTGCCAACAGGCCCCCAACATACTTTGGTTGACAAAGTGTATGAAACAGTCTTATCCTTAAAATTGGCAAATTGCTGGGCCATGTCCTGAACTTGGAGCTGCACTTTAGCAATGGTATTCTGACAATTACTCACCGTTTACTGGACTGGGTGCTCCTCACTAGCCTTATTGTCAACCATTTCTCAACTCTCCTGAACAGCCTAAAGCATGGCGACAGCTTTAACAGCCAAATGGTCGCCAATATATTGGAATTCATCGAGGTGCTCGCGGCGCTTTTGCTGGCGCTCTTGGGCATGGGCAACACGCTACTGGAGATCCTTAAGTTCGGCGGCCCAGGTGATTTGTACCATCAGCAGCATGGCCTTAAGCATTGACTTCAAAGTTGTCAATTGACCCTCTGCTTCCTGTACCTACACAGTGAGTTGGTCTAGCTGCTCATCCTGAACAATACTCTGCCAAAACTGTGTGGTTTCCTCCATAATAGCTTTGGCCTCTTGCTCCATGTGGCCAAACTGAGTAGCAATTTCCTTGAGGGAGGCCTTACGCTCCGCAACCTAGTCCGGTGGGGTAGTGAGCTGTGCTTGAGCCTGGAGCAGTAAGTTATGGTCCTAAATTTGAATCAGGTATGCCCTAATCACTGGGCCTTCTCAACTGGAGTGAGCTCGGTGGTGGTGTTAACCATATCCTGACAGACCTTAGAGATAGCCTGCTTCAATTCGCTATACCGCGCACATAGCTGCGCTTGCTCCACAATCAGGCGATCTAATCGCACAATCTATTTAGCGACTGGGTTCTTCAACCCACCACAAGTTTTGATAGTGAGCATCGTGTCAAACCTTGGTTGCCTCAACCATCATTGGCTGGTAGTCCTTTGGCTCCATCCAAGCAACCAAAGCGATGAGAATCAAAAGCCAACTATAAGAAAAGGGGCACCTGCTCTAAGCAGCAAGCACAACTACTAGCAACTGATTTAACAAAAATAATGACCAATTAATCTGAGCTCCCTCCAAACATTTCTGAGCACAGGTGATAACTCCTGAATTGCATTAAATAGGTCGATTGCTGCGAACAACTTTGCTAGCCAGAATTCTGGTGCCAATTTGCACCGTCTGCAAGTTGATACTGTCGATGCAATAAGCATGACCATCCCATTGTAACCCGAAGTGCTCCTTCAACTGCTTTGCAAGCCTTTTGTCCATATCTCATCCACAAATATATTGCGCTGGGTCCTCCCCAGCCTTAGGAAACCCAGTAATGTTGGCACTCAAGTCGACAGTAACCGGGATCGGCGTAGTCAACCAAAGCATTCCTCCATGGAAGCATGCCAACAGTTGCTTTACACATGCATGTGCTTCATTCAGACGGCCAAAGTGGGGCATATTGATGAGCCCCAATAATCTAGATTTCTCTAAGCCACTGGCCCATGGCTTCAGAATTCGTTGAACGAGGCCACCAGGCGCTGCCATAACAAACTCGTAGGCCTCGTTTCGGACATCTTTAAGCAACAGTAAGTCATGGTTGTCGAACTTGAGCCTGATCAATGCAGGGATGATATCTACAGAGCATGTCATCCCTTTTGGCAGTGGTGGCAACTTGGGTGGGTACTTCTGGATTTTCGACAGCTATCGTGGCTTAGCACCTGGACGCGTGGGAGCAACGTATCCCAAAATATCATTCACTGAGACACCCCGGGGCGCCGCAAACTCAACCACTCCTGATCTCGATGTCCCTATCTGGGTAGTGCATTCTCCCCGCATTCACACAGAGGTGCGAGTTTTTCTCTTCTCAGGGAGTGTCGAACTGGGTCTCTGCACCTGTCGTTTCCACATTACGAAATCTAACTGCATCATTATTGCCAAATCCACCGGTGATATTATGTGGCTAATGGTCGTATCACCCATTAATGCGGGTTGCTTCAACAAGCGTCGCCAGCCAACTTGTTTAACTACCTGCATTTATTACTTGATTTGACCATCTCGCAGCTTAGCGACTGTCGTGAATGGTCGACCAACTACTGCCAACAACTGTATCTTCTTTGCGCAGCCTCGCTCCCAAGGCTCACCACTTTATGTTGAACTCAGAAATGTTTTTTTTTAGTGCTTCAGGTGGTGTGCATCACCAGCCCCGTTCTATAGGGCTTCAAGCAACTCCCATTAATGAGCTTTGGTAACACGACACCATCTAATTGCTGCAATTGCACGCTACCTCCAGATGTAATAGACTGAACAAGATAGGGACCTAGCCAGTGCATTTGTAATTTACCTAGATGTTTGATAAACTTACCGTCATATAACAGCACCAAATCTCCTACCGTGAACTGTTTGTGCTTAATATGGCGATCATGCCATGCCTTCTGCCGATCTTTCACAACTTGTTGCTAGAATCTTGCTATGAAGCGATCCTTGTCGAGCTGAATTAGCAGCACAACCCATGCTTCTAATTCCTCTACATCTGCCATATTTGTTACCGCAGCAATGCACAAGCTGGGAACGATGTACTCCATCGGCATGACTGCCTCTTGCCCATAAACCAACTTAAACAGTGTGTGACCTATAAGCCATTTGCAAGTAGTACGATAGGTCCATAAAACTGTAGGAATTTTCAAATCCTAGTCATCGCGGTTGGTGTTACATGCCTTGGTCAACGTTGTCTCCAAAATTTTGTTGAAGGCCTCAACAGTGCCATTTACCTACATATGGTAGGGAGTACTTCACTTATGTTGTACCTGAAGCTCCTCGGTTAGCACTTTTATCGTTTGATTGACAAAGTGACCACCTTGGTCGCTCATCAGGATTTGAGGACACCCAAAGTGCGTCAAAATGTTCTAAAAAATGAACCGTGCTGTTGTCGTGGTGGTACAATTAACAACTGGTGCAGCCTCCGCCCACCGATTCAGGTAGTCAATTGCAGTGATAATATAATGGGTGCTAGTGTGCTTACCTAGAGGATATAGCAGCAGAACTCAAAATTACTTTTATATTAATCGCAGGCCACTTCGAGGGGGCAACCTCCTTTGAGCAAGCTCAATACAAAATAACTTCACGGTGCCTTCCTTGGCCTCAACACACACTTATATACTAAAAATAGGCGCCAATACTATGGGTCAAAACCATGGGCCAATATAAACTATGGATCAACAAATACTACAGGCGGCTTACAAAGCATATGCGCCTCACAACAATAACACAAACTATGGATCAACAATTACTATGGGACGACTTACAAAGCATATGCATCCAACAACAATATACTAACATAGTAAAGAGAAGGATTGACATGGGTTCCTAACATCCCCTCCCCCTTAGAAAAAGCTTTGTCCTGAAAGCTTTAGATGTGGAAATTGTCGCTGAATCTGAAAGAGTGGTTCCCACGTAGCATCCTCGGGATGCATTCCATGCCATTGAATTAAGACCTCTGTGATAGAGCGAGAGCGAAGCTGACGAGTGCGCTTATTGAGGACAGCCTCCGGCTCCAAAAAGATGGATCCTTCATTATCCAGTTCTGGTAAAATAGTTTGTCCTTTGATGTTGGTGCCAAGAACTTTCTTCAAACAAGAGACATGAAATACTGGATGAATGCGGGAAGAAGGCGGAAGTTCCAATTTATAAGCAATAGACCCAATCTTCTAAAGAATCCTATATGGCCCATAGAACTTTGGAGCGAGCTTATGACGCCCTTTGAGTTTTAGTGAGGATTGCTTGTAAGGTTGGAGATGAAGAAAAACCATATCACCGGCTTCAAAAGTGCGCTCAAAACGATGCTGATCAGCTTGTTGCTTCATGCGATTTCTTGCCATGTGAAGGTTTTCGCGCAAAATGCGAAGAACCTCATCGCGTTTTTGAAGGACCGCGTCAACTGTCTGAACTAGAGAACTGTTGGGGTTGTAAGGAAGAAGAACTGGTGGTGCCTGACCATAAACTGCTTCATATGGAGTCATTTTAGAGGCAGTGTGGTAAGAGGTATTGTACCACCATTCAGCGAGAGGGAGCCACGTTTCCCAGTGATGTTGTTGCTCAGAGGAGAAGCAACGAAGATAAGTTTCCAAGATTTATTGATAATTTCAGTTTGACCATCCGTTTGGGGGTGATAACCTGAAATCATATTCAGTTTGGTGCCAGTGTGGTGAAAGAGTTCTGTCCAAGAATGACTGGTGAAAGTCGCATCATGATCCGAGACAATGGAAGAAGGCATTCCATGAAGACGAAAGATCTGGTCCAGGAAAATTTGAGCAACGGAAGAGGCTGTATAGGGATGGCTGAGAGCACAAAAATGACTATATTTGGAGAGGCGATCAACCACAACCAAAATCACAGTCTTCCCTCCAGATTTACGGAGCCCGTCAATGAAATCCATAGAAATATCTGTCCAGATCTGGGTAGGTATGGGCAAGGGCTTGAGCAATCCCATAAGGGGTGTTGTTTCACCCTTATTGCGCTGGCAGATATCACATTCAGCCACCATCTGTTGAATTGTCCTTTTCATGCCCTGCCAAAATAAGTTGTGCCATGCCCGTTCATACGTTTTGAGAAAACCAAAGTGCCCCACTAACGGAGAAGCATGGAGTTCATATAAGATAGCTTGTTGAAGAGTTGTGTTCTGGGGAAGCACCAAACGACCCTTGTATCTCAGTGAAGAACCATCCCAAGAGTAATGTGGGACAGGAGAAGGGTTGTTGTCCAAGCGGTGGATGATGTGAGATAATGAAGAGTCATTGACATAACCCTGTTGAACTGATTGCAACCAATTTGGAACAAGCATAGAAATAGCGGAAAGAGAACCTTGGTCATCAAATGTGCGAGAAAGGGCATCCGCCACAATATTGTCCTTACCCTTCTTATAAGTGATCTCATAGTCATAACCCATGAGTTTGCTAACCCATTTCTGTTGTGCTGGGGAGGATACATGCTATTCTAGGAAATATTTCAGACTCTGGTGATTAGTCTTGATGCAGAAATGATTCCCTAAGAGGTAGGGTCGCCACTTTTGTACTGCATACAAAATAGCCATCATTTCCTTCTCATATGTAGAGGCAGCTAAATTCTTACCGGAAAGGGCTTTGCTGGTGAACGCAATGGGGTGTTCATCTTGAAGGAGAACAGCACCAAGTCCATTGCCGCAAGCATCACTCGCAATAGTGAAGGGCTTGGAAAAATCGGGCATAGCTAGAATAGGTGTAGTACACATAGCTTGTTTTAGCTTGTCAAATGCACACTCAGTAACATGTGTCCATGTAAAAGCATCCTTTTTCAATAGAGCAGTTAATGGAGCTGCAAGCTTCCCATAATCCTTGACAAACTTGCGGTAGTAGCCAGTCAACTCCAAAAAACCACGAAGGCTCTTGAGTGTCTTAGGAGGCGGACAATTGTTCATGGCAGTGATTTTGGCAAGATCAACACGAACCCCTTGTGGTGAGATAATGTGCTCGAGATACTCAACTTCCTTTTGGCCAAAAACACATTTAGACTTTTTGGCATGGAGATGATAATCAGAGAAAATTTGCATTACAAGAGCCAGATGCTGGAGATGTTCAGCCCATGTTTTACTGTAGATGAGGATATCATCAAAAAATACCAGAATGAATTTCCGCAAATAGGGTCGGAATATTTTATTCATCAAGGCCTAGAATGTGGAAGGAGCATTAGTGAGACCAAAGGGCATGACCAAAAACTCATAGTGGCCATCATGTGTGCGGAAAGCTGTTTAGGGATATCATCCTCATGAACCCGAATTTGATGATACCCAGAGCGAAGATCCAACTTGGAGAGAAGCTCATCAAGAAGCTCATCAACAACAGGAATTGGAAACTTATCCTTGATGGTGAGGTGATTAAGTGCTTGGAAGTCAATGCAGAGGCGCCATGACCCATATTTTTTGCGGACAAGAAGAACTGGTGAAGAAAAGGAACTTGTGCTTGGGCGAATAATACCTTGCTTCAGTAAGTCCCTAACGAGGAGTTCATTCTCTATTTTTTGGTGAAATGGGTAGTGATAAGGCCTGATGTTGGGAGGAATGCTGCCAAGAAGGAGCTTAATATGATGGTCCTCTGGTCGTGAAGGTGGAAGTCCCATTGGTTCAGCAAAAACACCTGTATATCGATCCAGAATTTGTTGGAGATCCAAAGGAGTAGTGGGGGCCGCTGATGGTTGCATTTGAATGGAATGGAGTTGAGCGATGACACCATGGGAACTCTTCTTAAGGAGTTCTTCCATGCGATGTGAACTGATGATGCTGAGAGACCCTGGTTGTAATCCTTTCAATGTGTGTTTGTGTCCATCGGGGGAGAACTGCAGCCAAAGTTCAGCAAAATCCCATAATATGGGGCCAAGTGTGCGCAGCCATTTATTAATTCTTGCACATTATCTAGGAACTAGGAATCAAAATCATCAAAGAATTATTAACAAATACTCATGAATTGGAAATAACTGGAATAATTGGAATACCAAATAGGTTTCCTCTCTGTATATTATATAAACAATAAAGGATTACAATTTACATGCATAGCAATGGCTTAACTCCATGAAGAATTCGAATACCTAAGAAGACAATTCGAATTCAATGAGTGAGTCTAGCTTAACTGACTCTTTGCCATGCAATCTCACTCAGTTAACCACTTGACCAAAACCCTAATTGACTCACCAACCCTAACTGAAGTTGGAGTGCAATAAATGACTGAATCTCAACTGAAGGAGATCAAACACATGTCATAGCAATCCAATCATCAAGTGCTAGTACTGCATGACTCCAATGAACCCTGATGAGGTTAACTGAAGCTGAACTGACCATCAAAAGTTGGTGAAGGCGCCTTGTTGACTCCAGTTCATTAAATAATAATAAATAATCATTAAAATAATATATTTAATGAATGGAGGCACCTTAACTGACTGTAACTGATTGGTTGAACTGAAAGTAACCACCAGTTAGCAATTAGGTGCATTAATGTCACACAGATCACCCTTGGAGTGCTCCAGTTAGCCTCATTTACTGTAGGAGAAGGCTAA
Source organism: Pseudotsuga menziesii (assembly GCA_001517045.1). Lineage (NCBI taxonomy): Eukaryota > Viridiplantae > Streptophyta > Pinopsida > Pinales > Pinaceae > Pseudotsuga > Pseudotsuga menziesii. The sequence goes on from LPNX010021061.1 coordinate 238,361, forward strand.
GTTAGCCTCCTTCACTGTAGGTAGGCGTGGGAGTGACTCGGATGATGGTAATTAATGCTCCACTGATGTCAATTAAACTTAGGATAGTGGTTTAACTAGGCCAATTTGACCGAAAGAGTGTGTATGATGGTAGATGTCTCCAACACCCCCCCTTAAGCTATACTCAGGAAGAGTTAGAAAACATAGATGCATAAAATGCTAGGGCCCTGGCAACAAAGGCCATAGGTCACCCTGTACAATAAAGTAACTGCTTAATATAACCAAGGAAACGGGGAAAACCTCATGGGAAAAATACCCCCCCTCAAACTAAGCAGTAAATCAAGAATTGGTTCTTCTATGCAGCAGCATCCTGAGACTGTGCATGTGAACCTCTGAATCCAAACTAAATGAATATGTCTGGAGGAATCTTCCACTTTGGAAGAAGAACAATGCACTCAACTGAATCAGAAATATAAACAGCTGCACGGTGCAAGCTAGACCCATGTAGAGCAACTGAAATCATCTGAAGAGAGAGCAAAGATTCTTGAGGATTCAAACCATGTGTGGAACACTCAAGAAACTGATATGTTGCAGCCCTGAACAGCAAACCATGAGTGGTAAAATCAGCCCCAAATATTAGGAGCAAGTGTCCAAGCGGATGCAGAATGTCTTCCTCTTTACTAGTTCTGTGAGGAGATGAGCTTGTGATCAAAGGTAGAGAATCCCTGGGACTCTGGAGAGCGAATGCTTGAGCTCCATAATCTGATATAGATTCTGAAATAGCTAATGAATCACAAAATAAAATATCAGCAACCTCATAAGAGGAAACTAACACCAAATCCCCATAAGCAAATTTGAAGAAGAACTGCGGTACTTGATTTTTCACACCGAAATTGGTGAGAGCAGCTACAAGCATGGCTGAAAGCTCTTGGATTTTAAAATATGAACCAAATAATATCATATCAGAATGTAAATCAGATCTAAATAAGTTCACAACAGATCCAAAACTATGAAATGAAATCAAATCCCCAGCAGCAGTTTTGTAGGAGACTTGCGGTACTTGTTTCTTCACACCGTTGATGAGAATAGCTACAAGCAGTACTGAAGGTTTATGAACCTGAGATTTTGAACCAAGAAATATCAGATCAGATACAAATAAGATCATATCAGACCCAATAAGGTTCATATCAGATCCAAAATTATGGTCAACCGAGACGGTAGATGCACAATTTTCTTCTTCTTCAAAATTCTGAATTTTGGTGCATGCAATCCTGCAGGAATTTGCTGGAAGATCTAGATCATGCGGAGCGAATGTTTCACTCTTATAATCTGATATTTTTTCCAACATATCCAAGGTATTACATATTTGCACACCAGCAGCAACATTAGAGGGAGAAAAAACAAATTTCTCTTCACTTTCGGAAGCAATTACTGGTAAATTTTGCACAGAATTTAAAGGAAAATCACCGGTGAATGTTTGCATGGAAGTGTAGCAGCATTTTTCTTCAATATCAGAGATTTGAACTTTCGGAGCATCAGGAGAAGGAGTCACTTCATGGAGACTTTCTTCAATTCGAATTGAATGTGTAGAAGATTCTGCTTCATCTTCATCTTGAACAACTTCATCAGAGAGAGTAGTGGTTGAGTATTTTGAGTAAAGAACTCTTGTGGTGCTGGATGTGATCTCCAAAGTACTATTATGATCCTCATTGTGCTTTCCAAAGGTTCTGTCCAATATTGGCCAGAAATTCTTTGGGTATTCAGCATAATCAGTAAGGTAGTACAAGCTTTCATCAAGGGCCAGACATATTGCTCCAAAAGCTCTGCCACCGTCATTCAGCCAGTCATTCTCATTCTCATACGTCTCTCTTCCAAGTCCAATAGACACCTCATAGAGACCTTGTCTCTTCAAAGATGCAGTCATCTTCAACTTCCATTCTGAATAGCTTGTGAATGGGGTAAGAAGAGGGATTGATGAGTCCATTCGAAGTTGTACCTGATAAAACCTGCAAATCAAAACAAAAGAGGCACCGTAAGGTCGAACAGCCTGCACATTTTAGGCTTTCATCACACCCAGCATAGTCAATCAAGCAAGCTTGATCAACAAGTTCTTTACTTGGGATATTGAGTGGTAAGCCTTGGCTTCTGGTGCAGTGCTGGATTCAAATTCCATGGAGAAATCTGTCAAAAAGCTTGTTCTTGAGAGTTTTATCTTCGTGCCGCCGTAAGCTCTGATACCATATTAATTCTTGCACATTATCTAGGAACTAGGAATCAAAATCATCAAAGAATTATTAACAAATACTCATGAATTGGAAATAACTGGAATAATTGGAATACCAAATAGGTTTCCTCTCTGTATATTATATAAACAATAAAGGATTACAATTTACATGCATAGCAATGGCTTAACTCCATGAAGAATTCGAATACCTAAGAAGACAATTCGAATTCAATGAGTGAGTCTAGCTTAACTGACTCTTTGCCATGCAATCTCACTCAGTTAACCACTTGACCAAAACCCTAATTGACTCACCAACCCTAACTGAAGTTGGAGTGCAATAAATGACTGAATCTCAACTGAAGGAGATCAAACACATGTCATAGCAATCCAATCATCAAGTGCTAGTACTGCATGACTCCAATGAACCCTGATGAGGTTAACTGAAGCTGAACTGACCATCAAAAGTTGGTGAAGGCGCCTTGTTGACTCCATTTCATTAAATAATAATAAATAATCATTAAATAATCATTAAAATAATATATTTAATGAATGGAGGCACCTTAACTGACTGTAACTGATTGGTTGAACTGAAAGTAACCACCAGTTAGCAATTAGGTGCATTAATGTCACACAGATCACCCTTGGAGTGCTCCAGTTAGCCTCCTTTACTGTAGGAGAAGGCTAAGTTAGCCTCCTTGACTGTAGGTAGGCGTGGGAGTGACTGGGATGATGGTAATTAATGCTCCACTGATGTCAATTAAACTTAGGATAGTGGTTTAACTAGGCCAATTTGACCGAAAGAGTGTGTATGATGGTAGATGTCTCCAACACCATTGAGCGCCCAAAACCACATCACATCCACCTAAGGTCAAGGCAAACATGTCAGAGCGGAGGTTATAATCTCCCATAGAGATACGCACATTACGACACTTCCCTTTGCAAGGTAAGGTGCCCCCATTGGCAACCATGACTTCAAAGTTGGAGCAAGGATGGATAAAACAATCAGCTTGTTTGGCGATCCGAGAGTCAATGAAATTATGAGTGCTGCCAGAATCAATGAGTATTGTAAGAGGAAGCTTCTTGAAGTAACCGCATGCCCGCATTGTTTGGGGGGCAGTGACTTCAGCTAAAGCATGGAGGGATATCTCGGGCTGGTCATCCTGAGATGGAGGGTCAATAGGTGGCTCCTGAGTGTCAACCAGAACATCCATTGTATCGAAAACTTCTTCACCAATTTCAGAGGCAGGTGGAGAATCCACATCCAAGAGATAGAGCTTTTGTTGAACACATCGATGTCCCCGACTGAATTTCTCATCACAATTATAACAAAGCCCTTTTTCTCTGCGTGCATGCATCTCTGTTTCAGACAAATGCTTGATTGGAGGTGAGCGAGGAGCTGGAGGAATGGGAGGTTGTTGAGAACCCATATTTCGGAAGGGAACAAAAGAGGATTTGGAGCGTTGTTGGGCTGCCATCTTGTCTTCTGCCAGCTTAGCCAACCCCAGGGCTTCCATCATTGTGTTGGGACTGAACATTTTGACCTCAGAGTGAATTGCATCCTTTAGACCACTGATAAAACAACTCCGGTAGAAGTCATCAGGTAATCCTTCAGTGTGATTAGCTAGTTTCTCAAATTCAGTTTGATACTCTTTCACAGTGCCAATTTGGCGAAGTTTAGTGAGAGCTCCTGTGAAGTCATCAAAAGCACTAGGACCAAATCGTTTCAAAAGGAGCTGGCAAAAATCAGGCCATTTTGGCTCTTCATGAGCCTTGATGTACCAACGATACCATTGAAGAGCTTCCTGTTCTAAATGAAAGGAGGCAAGTGGAGATTGGTGGACATCAAAAGTATTATGAAGGCTGAAATACTGTTCTGCACGATAGATCCATCCAGTCGGATCAGTACCATTGAAGCGAGGAAAATCTAGCTTCGGACTGCGAAAATTGTTGGAAGAAGAGAACCCATTGGTTGATGAAGACTCGGACTGTCGTCTGGTGTTCATAGCTGAATGCTCAAAATGCAGACCAAGAAATTTTTCATCCAGTTCCTGGAGTTTGGCTTGGATGGCTACAAGTGCTTCCTCCATGGTTTTTGCTCCTGTGCGGGTGACAACCATAACCAGGAGTTTTTTTGTTTTTTTTGTTTTTAGGGGAAAGTGGTTAGAAAAACAAAAACAGAAACTATTTCAGTAGAGGAAAATCTGGATTTGGGAAAAAATCGGAAGGGTAATTTGGGTTTGAGTAAGTTTTGGACACTGTCGAAAGGACAGGGAAGCAAAAAATGGGGATTTTAGGAGCGGGGTGAAAGAATGAGAAAATTTGGTAGAGAGGGACAAAGAAGCAGAATGAGGAAAGGAATACGGTGGCAAAATTTGAAGGCGTTTGGGTGAAAATCAAAGGAGTTATCGCAAACCCTAAAAATAGACAAATGTGGGATTTCGGGTTTTGGGAAGTGGAATTTGGGATAGGGTCTTCAGGAATGAAATATGCAAAATGGAATTGCAGAGGTGTCAGTGAAATTTTAGGGAAAACAAAGTTGAAACCAAGGAGATATGGCCGAAAAACAGAATTTTTTTTTTTCAGGAAGGGATCTGCAACGGCGCGAAAGTGATCGAAAACAATGGAATCTGCAATGGTGCGGAAGTGATTGGCAACAGATGGATCTGCAACGCCGCGGAATTGACTGGCAACAGTTCTGGACAGAGGAAATCTACGATTGTGCAACTGAAAATAGATATGGACCCCAGGTATGTGTGGCTTCCTATCGATTCAAGGGATTCACTCGGCCACCAATGCTGTCTGACGGCTTGCGTATTGGGGCAGTACCCCTCACTCCACGGCTCAGGTAAAACTGATAACCGCTTGGCCACAAACGACAGCTCTTGGTTTACCTCACGGGTGAAAACTAGTCAATCAGGTAGGGGTCGTTGCCCTTTTCGCTGGCAGGTCCTCTCAATGGGCCAGCTACTTCAGGGTTCCTGTGGTACTCCTCACAATGAGTTTTAGGGCTTATGCCCAAGTACTTCCCACAGTTAAGCAGATAGGGATTATTCCCATATCCGAACATGCAACAGAAGCGAAAAAAAATTTGGGCAGAAATTTCACCCAACGAGCCCAAGAAAGCGCTCTAATACCAGATGTGAGGACCCTGTAGCAAACCAGTAATCAAAATACACGATATAGCAGCAAAACTCAAAATCACTTTTATATTAATCGTAGGCCACTTCGAGGGGGCAACCTCCTTTGAGCAAGCTCAATACAAAATAACTTCACGGTGCCTTCCTTGGCCTCAACACACACTTATATACTAAAAATAGGCGCCAATACTATGGGTCAAAACCATGGGCCAATATAAACTATGGATCAACAATTACTATGGGACGACTTACAAAGCATATGCGTCCAACAACAATATACTAACATAGTAAAGAGAAGGATTGACATGGGTTCCTAACAACGTTGTCTCCAAAATTTTGTTGAAGGCCTCAACAGTACCATTTACCTACATATGGTAGGGAGTACTTCACTTATGTTGTACCTGAAGCTCCTTGTTTAGCACTTTTATCGTTTGATTGACAAAGTGACTACCTTGGTCGCTCATCAGGATTTGAGGACACCCAAAGTGCGTCAAAATGTTCTAAAAAATGAACCGTGCTGCTGTCCTGGTGGTACAATTAACAACTGGTGCAGCCTCTGCCCACCGATTCAGGTAGTCAATTGCAGTAATAATATAATGGGTGCTAGTGTGCTTACCTGGAAGATTGATAGGACCCACAAAGTCGACGGCCCATTTATCAAATGGTTGCAAAGTCACCTGTGGTACCAGCGGCATCTTGTCTCTTTGTGATGGTTTACCGACCCGTTGGCATACATCACAGCTCCTGGCATAGTCTGTGGTATCGTTATGCAAAATGGGCCACCAAATCCCAGCACACAGCACCTTCCAAGTAGTGGCACGGCCTTCGCAGTAACCTCCCACAACACCTGCGTGTGCTTCCTCGAGAATGGGACCCTGCTCATGCGGTAAGACGCATCGTCGCAATATCTCATCCGATCCAAGTTTATAGAGTTGTCCTGCAATGAGTGCAAAATCAAAAGCTTTGACGACCATCTGCTTCTTCTGGCTAATCGACATATCTGCAGGGGCAAGGCCAATAGATAAAAACTGAACAATGGGGCCATAGTAATCATCTGCGATTTCAACTTTGAATAATGGTGCATCAGGCAACCCATCATCAATATTAGTTGGTTCTTCACCATTCTAAATACGTGACAGATCATCTGGGCTAGTGTTCAACTGTCCTGGATTTACCACTATTTCAAAATCAAATTCTTGGAACAAAAGTAGCCACCTATAGATTCTTCCCCCCAACACAGGCTTATTTACTAGGTATTACAAAGCTGAATGATCAATGAACATCTTAAAGTGTCCACCCAACAAATAATGCCTGAAATTTTGCAGAGCATATACCATCGCCAGGCCTTTCCTTTCAGTCGTGGTGTTGTTCCGTTCAGCAAATGATAACTTCCTACTAGCATACGCTATGGGATGATCCAAGTCACCTTCTCCTGGTTACGTAAGAACAACCCCCTACGCAGTAGAAGAGGCATCAACGTGTACATGGAATTCCTTATTCCATTTAGGAAAAACTAGTATGGGTGCAGAGGCCATCTTGGCCTTCAAATTTTTGAAGCTACCTTGAAATTCCTAAGTCCATTCAAATGCAGCATCTTTCTTTAGTAGCTTCTTCATAGGAGCGGTAATCACAGTGTATCCCCTGATAAACTTGAGATAGTAGCCTGTGTGGCCCAGTGTTGCTTGGAGCATTTTTACATTCGTCGGTGGTGGTAAACTGAGGATCAGCGCAATCTTTGCTGGATCTGCCAACATACCTTCTTTGCAAACAATGTGCCCAAGTAATATACCGAAGGGTGCATAGAAAATGCAATTTTGGAATTCAATGTAATCTGATGCTATCGACACTGTTCCAGCATCAGTCGTAGGTTATCCAGGTGGTCTTTAGCCAAACCGTAGATGGTCCAGTCATCCATATAGACCTGCAGGAACTTTTGAATAAAATCCTTAAAGACTATGACGACGATGCGGGAGAATACGATGGGGGGATTTTTCAGCCCAAATGGCATGACGGTATACTAGAAACAACCCCACTCTGTGATGAATGTAGTCTTATGGTGATCCTCCTTCATGATCCGGATCTGGTGGTAGCCCGAAAAACCATTTGTGAAGGAATATACCTCCTAGCCTCCTACGCCTTCTAGGACTTCATCTATGAAAAGGGTCAGGAATGGGTCGTGCATACATGTGTCATTCAATTTTCTTAGATCGACACAGATGCAGATTTCTCTAGTCTTCTTGTCTTGGACCACCATCGAGCTTATACACTCTGATTCTTCTACCGGCTCAATGATCCCAGCATCAAGCATCCGATCAAGCTCAGTTTTCACATGATCCTTATACCGTGGGTTCAATCTATACGGCCTCTGGCGGACTGGCTTTGCATCTAGCTTAAGTGGAATCTTCATTTCTCCCAAATCGCCTAGGATCCCCTTCATCTCAGAAAACCGTGTGGGGAACAAATCCTAAAATTCATGCAATAGATCTGTGATTTTGGCTATCGTCTCTTCTCCCCAATAGTCCCCAACATTGGCAAATTTCGGGTTTTCTGCCGTCCCAATGTCAATTTTCCTAATGCGCAGGGGGATGGTTCATCGAGTCTGTCAACATGTCGAGAGCTGCGACACTGTGACTTCCCTCAGACTCTGGTATATTAACATTCTGTAGCTCATCCTCGCCTTCAGGTTCCCCAGACAAGTTGTAGCACATAATAATGGATTATATGGAGCGATTTGCATGGGGATCAACCGAGTATGCGACAGGGGTGACTTTTAGTACTATGTCACGGATAATGTGTAAAGCATTACATACCTTAGCATCAGTGTCCTGGAAGTTAAATATCTGCATGAAGCGAACTGACAGCTCCTCCAAAGTGGTAATGGTTCTGAGCAACTATGCTGCTACATACCAGGATCGTGGCATTTCTTCGAGCCTTATGAACAAAGGCATGAACCCACTCATCTCTGGGTCACGATGTCCATAATGTCTGACATTCTGTCAAATGACTGGTGGGGTCATTATGTCCATCATATCTCCCAGCATGGTAAACCTATACGTCACCAAAATAGACCATCATCAATCTCTGGCACTGCTCCCAGTCGTGGATCGTCCGTTTGTGTGTCGCCCACCAATGGGCCGAGGTAGCCTTTAGTGCTACATCAAGAGCCAATATCCTTTGCGGTTCCAACACTTTATTTTCAAATTCTTGAAAGAACTCACAAAGTCCTAGCATTTTTTCATAAATGGGAAACTCGACCATCTCAGTTGCAACATGTTGGAGAGACTACATAATTAACCCACACTTCTGGAATGATACCTCATGCAACCGATTCTACCAGTTTTCGAGGGCATCATCAGAATCTAAGGACACGGAACTTGCGTTGCGCCATCCAAGTTCGCTGTCAACAGTGGGATGGATGTAGTCTTCATCAATGTTGTATGCATGATCCCAACTTCTCCCAACTTCATCCTTCACTGGTTCAATATAGCGTCATCCTTCTTGAGGGTCCATAGGAGCAATGACCCTAACATCCTGGTTCTCAAATGTCATAACCTGGTTTTTGAAGTTGATAACTACCATGCTATCATTAGCCCACCCAATTCCTAATAGTGTTAGATAGGAACCACCATCCTCTACAAATTCTATCACATCAAAGTCAGCACATGTTTTCATACCTTCAATGTCGACAACCAAATTTGAAACACGACCGATGGGATGAACCTTCGCCTGGTTTGCTAACCGCAGCTACACTGGTGACCATCCTAGTGTTGGCTTCCCCATCAATTGCCAAGTTTGCTTCCTAAAAATGTTGAAATTAGATCCAAGGTCTAGAATGACCGAGTCAACCTCATAATCCCCAATCTAGATATTCATCCTCATTTCCTTGCCTGTGTTTCTTTTTTGCAAGGAATTCACAGCAAAATCCTTCACTGTCTTATTCAGAAGGTGCAACAATGTCTCAATCTCGACAAGGGAATCTGAGTCCCTTGCCAGCGATAGACAACTTTCAAAAAACTTACGCAGAGTGCCATGCTGCCACGATGGTCCTATTTCTACAGGTGGGTCAAAAGCAAAAGGCATGTCAATAACTAGTATCTTACCCGAATTCCTTCCAATCGCCTGCTTCGCTTCAAAGAAAGTGTCTTTTTCTGTTGCAATATCAAATGCAACCCTTTTCTTGCTAGCAATTCGAATAGGTTGTCGTGGTCCATCATCACCAGTTGTCACACCAGCACAAGTGATAATCCCAACACCAGCATCCTTCATCCTAGGTTTTGCATGGATTGCTGCAACTATCGATCCTTGATACAAGTTTTGGGCTTGAGCTCGTAGCTAATTCATAGCTTGATCCATTGGTATATTATGAGCCTAGGGTGGATTCTAAGTAGGAATCCAATTCTGCGGTGGGATCTGACCTTGCAGGGGTGGCTGATTCTACACCTAGAACAAAGGCTGGTTCTGATTCTGGGTGCTCTGCAACTGAGGAATACGGCCAGCCTCCCATTTCATGATCAACTGAGGATAATTCTCGACGTTATGATTACTGGTTGCACAATATGTACACTGCACATGAGGACATTCTCTCTGATAGTGCTTGAATATCCCACATGTTTAACACTGAATGGATTCGCGACCTCAGTCGCTTCCTCGACCAAAGCCTCCGTCGCATCCCCTAAATCCTCCACGGAATCCTCCTCGGGTTCCTCCCTATTGGAACTATAGTTCATCCAGCTGCTGTTGTGGAAGTTGTTGCTGAACATATTGCGCATCTTGTGGCTTATTATACTGTGGTCGCTGCACATGGCTATACTGTGGTTGTACGACTCTTTCCTGCTGTGGTGAAAACTGCAGCTGAGCTTACGCACGGATGAACTACAATGGAAGCGGTGGCGTGTATAGTACTTGTACTGCTGGATGAGTTACTTACAGCGGTGCTTGCACTGTCCAGGGTTCCTCCCTTTTCACAAAGTATGAATCGTATGTCCTTTCTTGGAGCAAATCATAAGTGCAGCAGTTCGTGTCATCATGTCCAACTGACCGACATAATGTACAGTACAAGTTCTCTGCTTTGGTAACCATCTTCTGCATGTAATCACAATTCTCATGTCGATGCCCATAGACCTAGCAGATACGACACCATGGTGCACCAGCACTACTCAATGGGTAAGGGGCTCCTAATAGAAAATAATTTCGAACTGTCGGACATGTATCCTTGGCATGTCCTCCTGCATGGCACCGGGTACACCAAAGATCATCATGATCCTCCTTGGCCCTTTTGATGTCTTACAACTGCAGGGTTAGATTGGCTAGCTGCGCCTAAATCTGATTCATTCCAATAGCAATTTCTCCTACTTGTGATGCTTCCAGTTTCATCGCGGTCTCCAGAGCCTCTCTCTGTGTCGTGATCTTTTTCTGCATTAATGGTTGTTGAATATGCGGGACAAGCGCTACAATAATCCATTCTTTGTGTTGAACATCTCTCATCTGAAAACTGACTCGAGCCATCAATGTCTTAAATTGCTTATCAAAATCCCAAATCGTTTCATTGGGGAATTTATTTATCTCTTTCAGTTCAGTAATGTACTGAGCTTCGGACTTTGGCTTCTTAAATTCCTCAAATAGCCCTATCCTGATCTCATCCAATGTTTTTGCAGTACCTCCATGAGGCACTCGTGTGAATATCATAAACCATTCCAATGCACAGACCCTCAGAGTATTGTCTAGCTGACTTTTCTTGACATCATCATCAGCGGTTTGTCGAGCAATCCAATAGCTTCACATAAGAACCAATACTATTCTGGGTCATCAGTTCCATTTCTAATGAATATCGGTAACTTCATCTCGTCGCCTGCCATCCTAGGCCTTCTTCCTCCTTCTAGTGCTATATTACTAGACTATTGTTGACACGTCAAGCAAGTCAACGTAGATTGTGCCTTCCTTCCTTGTGGTGGAGTAGTGCGCAGAGGGGTAGGCACGCTACTGCTAGGGTTCGATCCTATCGTTCTTTTGGGTGTAGCCTAGGCTTGCATAGCCTCGTCGTCATAGAAATTTTGCTTCATCTCGTGTGATTGTTCTTCACGGTATCGCACTTCGACTTCAGTAGGACCTTCTCCTATCTACCTCTTTTCTCAAAACCTTGCTCCTCCCCTCGTACAACCACTTGTTTCTTCAACGACCTTTATATTCTCACCAGAACTCATGCTCATCTACCCCTTATTTCCTTATGCATTTCAACCCTTTCAGTCGTAGTGCCTATATCCCCCGCATTCCAGAGGTCCACTTTGGTCCATCTTTAGATACCTTTTTCATAGACTAGTTACTTAATCGACAACTGTAGCGACAATAAGAACCGGCCACGAGGTCCATTGAAAAATTCCCTTTCTGCTTTGTTGAAAGATTTATTAGTATCAACAGCAAATTCAGTGATGTATCCCTCTAAGATACTATCCAACCATACCTCAACTGCTTGCGATGCCTTGTTGCTAGTTTCCTGCAATGCCTGGATCAATTCTGGGGTCCAGGATTTTCGCTCTCCTCCTTGGAAATTCATATTTTGCTTAGCAAATTTACTCAACCATTCCTGCAAGAGTACTGGAAATTCGTAAAAGTACCACTCATGAGGACCATCATGGATATATCTAGCCATCCATTGACTTGCCGAGAATTTTGAGTTATGGTTTTCAACTTCAGCAAATTCCCACAACTTCTGATCAAACCAATCCTCGATCTCTTATCGAGTTGGATGCCAGAACATATCCCCCTCCTAGTTGCAACTTGGTCCAGGCAACAGAACCATTTGTTGGCACAACCCACCAAGAAAGCCTCGTCGACAAGGGTTCCAGCTCTATCGACGTCCTGTAGCGTGATCTCCCTGAGCACTGGCTTGAACAGGTTTTACCCTGCCTAGCAATGTCTACGAAGCAGATGAGGTCTCACCCGAGGCGTTCAAGGGAGAGCTGTCAGAACCAAATTTCTGACAGTGGGGAAGGAGTACATGGGGATCCGACTGGGGGGAACCATGACCTATGTGATCACCCTATCTTATCACAACATTAATCATGAAACATCATACCACATTCAACAGTCACAGAGATTTAACAGATAACATTAACAGAGCAAGGAGAAACTAAGTCGCATCATTGTATCAAAATCAGAATCATAGCATCATAACAAATCTACATAAATCGCATTGCATTATAACAAAAAGCGATACTGCCGCATCATAACAGACAACAGATAGAGATGGAACCATACTCAGTACATCTTATATTAATCTTGCGCAAATGTGCCACGTTACACAATCCTTCTCCAAAACCGAAGAGTGCATCAAAAGAAACCCAGACAAGATCACAGTCAAGATAGAACAATCTCTAGCTCAGAGTGCACCAGTCGCAATGCCAAAATCATGTTTGTTTATCATTACAAAAATGGATCTATAAATAGGCTTACGCATTCACCGCAATGGTCCACTATTAAATTTCTAACCGCTACTGACCTATTGCAACAAAATTAGGCCCACATATACATAAAATATTCAAAAAGTGGTTACTTCTCCACTTATCGCACTAAACGGCCCTTACGCAATGCCGCACGAGCTTGCGTAACTGCCATGACGCTGCGCAACTCACTCGCCCCAACCCCTTGCCAACAGGCCCCCAACATAGTTTTGTGGCTCGTCCTTGAGCCACGTGCTTTATATCTTCTGCTTTATATCCATATACTTTGTAGTTAATACATATAGAAAATGTGTCGCTGCGAGCAATCAAAGCTTCTAAGTCTTTAACAAGTTTACAGTTTTCTTATAGGCATTATGCCGACTCATGACAATGACCAAGCTAATGCATGAAGAAGAGTTATATATGCACAGAACAGAGATAAAAACAACATGAAACAACATCTTCTTTATAGAGCTGCTCATCTACCTGTGGATATGTCTTCTTCAATTTCTCTTGGCCAACCTTCCGGCAGACCTTCATTTCCATCCCCTATGCTAAATTCATCGAACACCCACCTCGATGATGCACATCATTGATTTTGTAAGAAAATGGACCAACTGGCTGATATGCATTTCTACTCAATTTGCAAAGAATGTTACCCTGGTATTGTAACGAAAAAGTTCCATGGTGCATACACTTGTTTTCGTTCTATTCTAGAACGAAAAGGCCATCGCTTTTCATTGGAAAACAATATGGGCCCAAACATCCAACCACCTTTCCTTGTAGTACATACACAAGTTGAAGAAATGCTCATTAGTCGTGCTAACCCAATCTTTCAAGTCACACCATCTCATGGTGGTCAATATAAATATTTCGTCCATATTATCTACTTCCCCCAAGACATTTCCAATATTTCCACATACCTACCCCTTTTAATATCAGAACTTGACATCCTTATTATTCGCAAATGCAACTCTACAAACAATCCATATGAACTGTTTGTTAGTCGAACACGTGTTATTACTTCCCTTCAATACAAAATGGAAAATGACCCATACTACAAGGATGTACAATTCAAACCAATTGCATTAGCTTCTTTGCCTCTTATTTCAACAGACATTTCACCTTTGATTCTGCATTTTAATAGCAATGATACATTATCTCATCAGCAAATCTTGTCCTATACAGTTGAACCACCAAATTCATTTGAACCCTATAAATTATAATCCTCCTTATTTATTTCAACACAAACTAATGCTAGAACTGAGGTTAAAGAAATTAGACAGTTGCTACACATACCAAATATCCCACTACCCCCCACCCCCTATAAGCATCTCCCCTATCAATGAGTACAACACATAAGGCATTCTTTCCATGGATTTTCCAACCTTGTTCCCTACAGGTGTAGCAATGCTTAAACAACCACGCATTCATGAAGTTGATATGCACGAATATGCACTTCACGTCATTCATTATCATGACAACAGATTTGGCCAACATCCTCGCTTTTGCTACTACATATACAATCTAATTATGTATCATTGGAGTATTGCTACTGCCTCTATTTTTGTCAAAATTAATCTTGAAGATACACTACCTCCCACAATAGTTGAGCTGATTAACCAATTGCAAGACATGGCTAATGACAAAATTGATGACCGGGTCACAAGTTTTGGTTCTTCATTACGACGTGGAACATGCTCATATTGGAACAAAAGTAGGGATGAACTCACAAATATGATCAATCAACAAGGTACACCAACGTTATTCTTCACCCTTAGTGCAACTGACACAAAATGGCCATATTTGCATGCTCTAATGTCTGCTAGAAGTCCTATCGGTTTAGCTCAAGACTATCAATGGAAGATTCACAACATCATATCAAATCCACATATTACATCATAATATATGCACAATAGATTCAAAACATTCATTCAAGAGGTGCTTCAAAAAGGTTTTCATATAACGTATTCTTGGTGCATGTATTCTACCATCTCTTCCTTCTTATTCTTCTCTTCGTCTTTCTCACTTTATACAATTCATTTCTAATATATTGCTTTTCCTCCCATGTAGGTATGAATGGAAGCATAGCGGATCCACACACATTCATGGTTTTATTTGGTTGGGAGGTGCACCAAATATGGACACCTTAGAATGGGAAGATGTTCTTGCAGTTGAAGCTACAATTTTTTTTTGACACATATGTTACATCTTGGAATCCTTGTAATTCCCACTTGTCCACATCTAGGTTACACCATTCAACTACAAATTATCCATGCAATCTTGCATCACCATCCATATTTGCATCAAACTACTCAGTTGACTATGAAGAACTTGTAAATTTTGTTTAAAGCCACTCCAGATGTTTAGAATCAACTTGCCTTCACAAAAAAGGAACATATGTTCAATGTTGCTATGGTTTTTTTTATGGCCTACAAGCTACAAGCTACTTCTTCGTTATTCATTGATCCAAATGGACGTAAAACCTACAATCCGACAACAAGGAAATAACCCTTCTCAAACTGCCTTTCACCAACTCTTACTAAACCTTCGAAATGCAACACCAACTATTGAAGACTGGGCACTCCTAATGACAAGCACAACCTCATGCCTTTCACATGTGGAAAACTATTCATTTCAATAATCTATCCACTTGTATCACACAAATAGCTATGTTGCACTGCACAACAAACACATGTTGAAACAACTTAATATGCCAATTGCACATTGCTTTGCAAAACAAAGGAACAAACATTCCCACCAATCCATTGATGACAAACAATTTCCATTGAAGGTCCTTCTTGCTATTGGTCAACAAATCATGTTAACTTCTAATTTATGGGTTCAAGCAGGACTTGTTAACGGCTCACTTGGAAAAGTCATTGACATTGCCTACAACTCCAGTGAACAACCTCCTACCTTACCATCCTTTTTTGTTATCGAATTCCTCCATTACAAAGGACCCTTATGGTATGCTTCTAATCCCACTTATGTTCCAATATCTCCCATAACAAGAGGATCCTATAGGAAACTACCACTTCGTATGGCATGGGGTTTAACAATTCATAAAGCCCAAGGTATGACCCTACAAAATGTAACAATAGGTATTGGAAACATTGATAGACAAGGACTTACATTCACTGCAATATCAAGAGTTACATCTCTTTAAGGCCTTCGCATTTCTCCACCTTTTTCTTTTTCCAGATACTCTCGAATGCAAGACAATCTATATGTCCAACGTAGGAAACAAGAGGAAAGCTTACTTGCTTCAAAGTCTTTAACACCAAATTGTGGTTGAAGCTTCTCTTTGTTTTTATATAGATGTACTGCTTTTCTTTAGTCACTTGTTGATGTAAGATATATGCTTTTGTTTCAAGAAAGATCCAAGAAATTTTGAAATTATTGGGTTCTAGACTAAAACTGTCTCAGAAAACTGAGACACTGACTGTGAAAGTTTTTAAGTAGGACAATTATGATATATAATTGATAACAAGGAAATAATTCCTCAACGTATAAAAAATATAGATCAACTCTTATTTCCTTAAATGAACTTTAAATAAAACTCAACAATAACAATTTATCTAAATAATTATATGAATACAAAACTATCCTATGAAGGCATACTAATTGACAAATTAGTATTAGGAACCAATAACCATTCATCAGTCGCAGTAAAAGAGTATGTAAATTAAATGAATGCATTTTTCCAATGTACATTTCATATGTCAAAATTGTAATGCAAAATCAGTACATAAATCAACACATTTAATACATCATCAACCTATGATTAGTATACCACAAATATAGAAGAGTAACTCAAAATCAATGAAACAAATTGAATAAATAACCATAGAACATAACATAAGTAAAGGGTTATTTTATTCAATTGATAAACGTTGCAATGTTTCCAAAACTATAGAGCTTTCCTGATATGTCTTTCGTTGTCCTCCTCCAGTAATGGTCATTGCAAAGGCGTTCTTTAGGGCTTGTATGGTAAATTGCCCACTTGACTGGGTCGATATACGGCATGAAACAAAGTTTGGATGATTAAAAAAGATAAAGGTAAAAGGGGTTTGATTTCTTAACATACAAATATGCAGGCTAAGATCAGTCTCCACAACCAACTTCAAATAAATCTCAAACCAAATATTGTATAAGGTTTATCCAGAAGCTAAGAAATATTCAATACATCCAAGAGGTAATACTAATTAACAAATTAGTATCAGAGATCATTTACTAATCATCAGCAACATAATAAATCACATAAATCAAACAAAAACATTTGTTTAACATATATGAAATACTTCAACATGTAGTCTCCAAAAAATTCCTCTCCCCTACTTGGGAAATCTTTCCCTTTAAATTATATTACAAAGTGTTACAACAAAAGAAAATTCCAAACATGTGGGATTACAATATCAAACAGTTTAAGTCGAAACGCCACCTAGCATCTAAGTCCATCAAGAAATCATTGTTCTTAGATTTAGCCTGTTCCAGATGTATTTGTATTTGTGCCCTCAAAATCTTAGACGTGATCTTCCTCTTCTTCACTGTTTTCCATTTACCAACATAAACCTCTATCCTAACTATAGCATAATTAGGTGTCTCAATCCACCTCGTGATCTCCTGCAAGTTAAGCTGGATGAAACCCTGAATTTGCTCCTTGGCTGCATCAAAATATCGTTCAACTTCATCTAATTTTAGCTTAGGGGAAGGTGCTTCTTCAATCGGTTCTAACATAGGAAACCCTAAAAAACCAAGTAAAGCCTATGAAGTTGTCCACCTATGCTTTCATGCTTCATGGTAATCTTGGATGATGCTTCCTGCTACATCGCAGAGGCTTCCCCAAGTTTCAATTGTCACTCTGATTTTTTTAGCCCAAACTTTATCCATGATTGGCATATCCTTTGGTCTGTCTCTTATATGTGTTTTCCAGCCAATCACATCTTCTAACACCTTAATTGATATAGTTTTTCGAGTATGATGATCCTACAGGACATCCGACTGTTCTTCAAATGATTTGTACAGTTCATGTATTTCAAACAACCCTGTATATAGGCTAATCATGGATTGATGATACTGCTCATTTACCCTACAAGCCAGCTGTTTAAATTCTTCAATTTTTAATGTTGAAAATGATGAGGCAGGTGAAGATATCTGTAATTATTTTAGTTGTTGCTCTAGGGTAGCATTGTGATTAGCCTGTTCCTTGTTCAGGACCTCTGATTTCTCAAGCTGATGCTTGAGACTGTCGATTTTCTTCTCCGAATGTCTCTGTTTATCTTGATGCTCTTGTTTAAGGAGCTCAATATCCTTAAGGTGATGGGCCTTAGTTGCTTCCATATCCTTTCTTGATTTTTGTAGTTCTTGTTCCTTACTGAGTATATCATTAGTCAACTAGGACACTGAGTTATAGTTATCCCCTGCAAAGGATCCCATAGCAGTTGTTGTATCTAATGCTCCTTGCTTTTCATTAGGGGCATCAGTTCTCCAAACAATTTAATCAAAGGCAGGCACATTTTGAGTGTGCCTTCTCTTGTCCTCTTCGAAACTTTCTTCAAAATGGCCTTGTCCTTCTTGCTCCAAAAATATTTCCCTAAGGAAACAACTGCATCTTCTCCAAAATCTTCCATGTCTTCTATAGTTGAAAGGGCTTCTTTTTGGGTTAAGGTTGATGACTGGGGTTCTGATTGTGAGACCGGGATTTCTACATCAAGGGGAGAAATGTCCAAGGTGGAAGTAGGGAATATAGATACGAGGAAAGTGGAAGAAGTGGGAATAGGGGTTTTAGTTTGTGAAGAAGGGATAGTAGATATATAAGGGGTTTCCACTTAGGAAAAACGGATACTAGAAGATGTGGTGGGAGTCTGAGGTGTATGGGGGATTGATGAAACACATGGGCAAGGAGGGGGGTATCACTAGGAAATTCTACCAATAATAATGGATCTCTAGAAGTGTCCTCAAGAATAGGCTTTAAATCCACATGGGAAAAAGAGGACTAGGGAAATAAAACATGTAAAATATCTCCTGAAAAGTGTGAATCAAGGATAGAAGATGTCCTAAAGGTATAGATATTGACAGGGAAAGTGGGGTTTCTAGTCTCCTCCTCTAGATCATTATCAATTTGATGGATATCAATCTCATGCTCGGGTTGAGGCTCAACCTGTCGGATCATAGGAACTTGAGGAGGCACTTGCTCTTGAAGGGAAAGTGTAGCTATCTACAATCATTGTTGATCCTTGAGTACCTGCTGAGGTATTTTCTCTGTTTTAGCCACTAATGCTTTAGGAACTGGTGCTTGCTGAGAAACAAGTTGAGTGTTCTTCTTCTTTGACTGAGGTTGAGCCTCTTGGACATGTTTCCAAAGCTGAGCACTGAGCTTAGCTAGACCTTGTTTGAATTCTTCCCCTCTTTGAAGAACTTCCATCTCTTGGGAAGATTGAGCGCTCATAGGGGTTTCTATGATAGCTTTTCCTTTGTCTTTGGACTGGGATGTTGAAGCAAAAGTTGTTGCTACTTGTTGTCTTGCTTCTCTTTCCATGTTTTCCCTTACAACCTTTTCCTCTTCTTCAAATTTCAATTTTCTAAAATGAAGGGTAGACTCCTTGATTTTTTCTGATATTTGAAAACATGGACTTTACCTTTGGAATAGTGATCTTTTCCAGTGCTTCCCAAAAATCAACAAATGCACTGTACATGGAATCATCTAGCAAATCTTCATGTGTATAATTGAACTTAGCCTTTCTTGAGCAAAAAGGCTAGTGAGGAAAGCCTTACGATCATGCATCCTTTTGACAACTTCTACCAGCTTCATAGTTGTAATCTCCTTAACCAGCACAGTTGCATGGGTATAATTCTGTATAACCAAAGAATCTATATATAGAGGAAACTTAGACCAAGTCTTCCTCTTGTGCTTAGCCAATTTTGGATGGGCACCATCGATGACCGTTTGAAAGGAAAATTCTCGTAATACCATGCGGTCTAGAACAATTCTGGACAACAAATGCACGATGTTGTTTCCCCAAATTCTAAAATAAGAGAAATATTCCCCGACGTACCAATCTCCATGAATACTAATTAAAGCCCTGACTCTTACTGAAAATTTCAGAGCATCAACCTTGAAGATCTTATGATACATTGACACTAAGAAAAGGTCGTAGATGTCATATATGCAAGGAACAAAATTATCCTCCTACATGTCAAAGCAGTAAATATGAATCGATGGACAATCCTTCTGCCAATTCCAACCTAGGTCAGGAAATGACGAAGTCACACAAAAAATGTCCATGACATAGGCCGACATGTAAAATTGGGTTTTTTTGCTTTCCTGAGCTTTCTGGTATTTATCAATTTTCTCTTGCAAATTAACAGATAACATTTAAGCCCAATTGAAGGAATCACCTGTAAGAAGAACATGTTGGGCTGTCGGAACCCATTCTGCTTTGAAAAATGTGCAATTTGCCTCACCATATAACTTTTATTATTATTAATCCTCCCTTTTCCAATTTGGTCATATGTCTAAATCAGGAGTCATGTCTAAATTGGGAGTCCATCCAGTCTATTTTTAGTCATTAGCACCATTGGGTCCACTTGGCCTAATTGGGGCACATGTTTCAGTTACTAAAGTGTGGGGAACACTAATTGAGGCTTACTGCCATTGATTGCACTTAATTGCATTAGTTTAGGAGCCTCCTAGACCAATCCCTACAATTTAGGAGCCACTGGGTGTGCCAAAACCAACCAAGGTCAGTTTAGTTCAGTTAATGAATAGTCAAGCTAAGTTAGGAGTCAGTTACATTCAATTAGCACTGGGTTTACATGACTGCACTCAGGAGGGGTGCATTTCTCACCTACCACAGTCAGTTAACCTTAGTCAACACTGAATGTAACACTTGAGTTATGTTTTAGAGCTCCAATGAACTCCGGTTATGGTTTAGACAAGGTCAGTTAACTATTGAGTTCTTTGATAGTGATTTAGACAAGGTCTTAGTTACCTACAGTCAAGTAGAGTCTATCAATTCGAATTTTGCTCATGTGGATTCGAATTTCATGTGGCTATTAAAGCCATTGTACTTCATTGTAATTATTATCTAATTACTTTTTTATTAATGAAAGCATTCACAACTGCAAGCCATTTTGCCACTGTTTCATTCTTCAATTGCTGAGTAAATTGTGTGATCTATTTTGTGAGTTGTGTGTTTGTCCACAGACTAATGTGCTCAATTTAATATGGTATCAGAGCCTTGGCAGACAAGACACCTCTCCTCCTCATATCTCCAGTTGGATCATTTGTTTTGAGCAAATTGCTCCTTCCAGTACTACACCAGAAGCATAGAATTTGCCACTTAATATCCCAAGTTAGGAAATTGTTGATCAAGCTTGCTTGATCAACTATGCTAGGTGTGAAGGAAATTCCAAAAGTGCAGACTGTCGACCTTACTTTGTATGTTTGATTGTGTGATAGGTTATCAACTTTTCTTACAGCATTCACTACAAGCAGCTCTTTCTTCTCACTACATTCGCTACAGCAGCTCAGTCCTTCTTACTGCATTCAAAATGGCTCATCCAGTAGAGCCTCTCAATCCTTTCAACTATCACCCGTGGAAGGAAGACATGGTGGTAATGCTCCACACCAAGCAGCTCTTCAGACTCATAGAATAAAAAGAGGCAGTGCCATCTTTAGATAATGACAAAGAAAAGTACTTGAACAGGCTTGATGAATCCCATGGACACTTGCTCTCCTCAATCTCTAAAGATCTTCGATTCCACATCCAAGGATTGAAGACTCCCAAGGAGGTTTGGAACAAGATTGCCTCCTTATTTGATAAGAAGGATGAGATGAGCATCCATCAGCTAGAAAATGATCCAATCACTCTTAATCCATCCAACTTCAAATCACTGAATGAATTCTTCACAAAGTTCAAGAACTTGATATATCAGTTGAAGCAATGCAAAGTAGAGAAGGATGAAGATCAGCTCATCCTTGCCATTCTCACAAAGCTCAATGCAGACTACTCAGTCTTTGTATCCACCTTCCAAACAATAAGGCTCACTACTCCAAATTAGAAGATGCCCACTCTTAATGCCTTCATCCAATCTCTTATTTCTGAGAATGATAAATTGATCCAAATGGGGATCATTCGATCTTCCAAAGATCTAGCTCTGGTTGCAAGAGGAGATAAGGTAGCGAATGACAAAGGGAAGCAAAGAGATGAGTCTCCTATGAAGAAAGAGCAGACAAAAGATCCTTCAGGTTCGAAGAGAAGCAAGAAGAATGGCAAAGGCAAGGTCCTCTTCTCTTACTGTTGAAGGGGCTTTCATTTAGAAAGCTCCTATATGAGAAGACAACTTGATGAAATGGCTCTTCTTTTGAAGAAACATAACATTTTTGTACCTGCTAGCGCAAGAAAGGATGACTTTGAAGAAGAAGAAGATGAAGAATACCAAAGGAAAGGCCATGCACTGAAGGCTTGCTGCACATCAACACATGTCTTTCTCATGGATTCTAGAGCTTCCAACCATATGGTTGCATCTAGAGAATCATTCTCTTCTTTTCAGTCCTTTGATGGTCCTAGTATTCAAATGGGAAATAACATTAAAGTCCAAACAAAAGGGAAGGGATCTATCAAGCTTGAACATGGAAGGTTCAAAGATGTGTTATTTGTTCCCTCCCTAGCTTCAAACCTGTTATCTGTCTATCAGAAGATCCATACTGGATCTCCAAAGCGAGTGATCTTTGGTCCTGACTCAGTGGAGATCACTAATATCTCTACTGGGAGCATCATAGCAAAGGGTACTACAAATCATGCTTCAAAAGTATATGAGTTCTCACATTTCATGCATCCTTCAGAACCAGTGCACTCTCAGCAGCCACTTGCAAGGGAAGGTAAAATCATTGTATCTACTTCTTTTATAGCTTCTACTAGTATTGCAGATCCATATTTATTAGTTTATGTGATTGAGATTCAGGGTGACTCAGATCTAGATTCAGTCCCTACTTCCAATCGGGAAGCTAGGAAGATGACTGGAAACTCACCTGACACTCAGAAAGGAAAGACCCTTGCACTATGCCATGCAATCTTACCTCCTTTAGAGAGATGCAATAGACTCCCTGTAAGATACTATATGGAAAGGGCTCAGTCTCACTACATTTAGAAGAATGGATATGATCATACATGTCTTCATTCAGCAAGAGACAAGGGTTACATTCCTCCTTCCTTCCATCATCATTTTTGGAGAATAAGGAGAATTCTACATGTCAGGGCCCATAATACATGTGCACAATACACCATGCATGTTGCTTCACTACCTCACAGAGATGAAGATTGCAGCAATATATTTTCAAGTTTTTCAAACTTGAGACTTGATTCTACCTTCTTAGATAGAGGGGGGGATTTTTTCCCAGGTGGTTTTTGCCCCAGCTCCTTGTATTAAGTAGTTAGTTTATTTTACTTGATGTAATGGGTGACCTATGGTCTTAGTTACCAGGGCCCACAGATTGTCCAAGTTAGCATTCAAGGGGGGTTTTAGGATTATTAATCCTCCCTTGTCCAATTTGGTCATATGTCTAAATCAGGAGTCATGTCTAAAAAGGGAGTCCATCCAGTCTATTTTTAGTCATTAGCACCATTGGGTCCACTTGGCCTAATTGGGGCACATGTTTCAGTTACTAAAGTGTGGGGAACACTATTTGAGGCTTACTGCCACTGATTGCACTTAATTGCATCAGTTTAGGAGCCTCTTAGACCAATCCCTACAATTTAGGAGCCACTGGGAGTGCCGAAACCAACCAAGGTCAGTTCAATTCAGTTAATGACTAGTCAAGCTAAGTTAGGAGTCAGTTACATTTAGTTCTAGTCCTCTACATTCAGTTAGAGCTAGGTTTACATGACTACACTCAGGAGGGGTGCATTTCTCACCTGCCACAGTCAGTTAGCCTTAGTCAACACTGAATGTAACACTTGAATTGTGTTTTAGAGCTCCGATGAACTCCGGTTATGGTTTAGACAAGGTCAGTTAACTATTGAGTTCTCTTATAGTGATTTAGACAAGGTCTTAGTTACCTACAGTCAAGTAGAGTCTATCAATTCGAATTTCCTCATGTGGATTTGAATTTCATGTGGCTATTAAAGCCATTGTACTTCATTGTAATTATTATCTGATTACTTCTTTATTACTGAAAGCATTCACAGCTGCAAGCCATTTTTGCATTGTTTCATTCTTCAATTGCTGAGTAAATTGTGTGATCTATTTTGTGAGTTGTGTGTTTGTCCACAAATCTATGTGCTCAATTTAATAATAACCAACAAAACATGGTTGCGAGTAGTGAAAATGGTTCCCTGAACCATGAAGTAGCGTAGATATTACCTGGTTGTGAAATAAATAGGGTAGGGTTTTCAATCCATGATTTCACCACATCTTCGTAATCAAAACGGGAGATTGCTTCATCAAGGAACTTACGGTTCATAGTTGTTTCAGGAGTCCAAGTCCGTAAGCCTTGGAAAAAATATCAGGTTTGAACGAGGCCAAAAAAAACGCCAATGTGGTCATTGAAAACTCACTCCTCAGGGTTAGCATTGTCGAGTGCCCACTTCACCGCGTCTGTGTAGGGCATAAATGGTGGTCTGGCACCAATCAGATGGATTTGTGAGCTCTGAATTCTGATGTAAATCAGTTGTTCATGAGGAATGCCCGAGAAATCATCATTATCCAAAATAGAATTGATTCTTGACCAGTCCAAATATTGGTTTTAGAAAATACGCCCACTAGTGTCTGTGAAGACTCTGGTGTTTGGGTCCTTGGACCTTTCTTCTTATAGAGCCGTTTTTTATCTTGTGTTTCTGCGACTTGGAGATGCCATTTATGCTCGAAATTTGGAAAACCTGGTCAAAACTTACTAGTGTGTAAAAATAACAAGATAAACGGTCGTAAGGAGTTAACTTACTAGTAGAAAGCTTTGAAAACTAGTGACAGATGTAAGCTCGAGCGAAAAGAAAGCGTGGTAAAAATCTCCAGAAACAGTAAAAATGCAGGTAAAACAAATGGTAAAAACCTAAAAAAATAAAACAGAATATATAGCCAAAACATCAACGACAAAACAAATCTAGACTGTGGATCTAGAGAAAAACAAACGGCTAAGATGAAGGCGCGCTCATAAAAACTTCAAAAAAGTTATTGGGAAACTTTGGATTTAGTGTTTCCGGCTTTTGCATTCCATACTGCAAAAAGCGGATCAAAAAAAAAATTTCCAAAGGAAAAATCGAAGTTCCGATTTTCGAATTCTGCAATGCAGAAATCGGGAAATACGGTAAAAAAATATGAGACAAATAATTTTCTGATTTCCACATTCCGCACTATGGAAAGCGGAAGTCGAAAATACATAAAGTTTTATTACGAACTTGTAAGTTTCGATTTCTGTGTTCTGCACTGCAGAAAGCGAAAGTCGGGAATGGATTTCCCCGATGACTTGAAAAAAATGGATCCCCGCTTTCTACACTGCGGAAAGTGGATTTTATTAAGTGAAATGCCATTTATGCTCGAAATTTGGCAAACCTGGTCAAAACTTACTACAATGTAAAGATAACAGGATAAACAATCGTAAGGAGTTAACTTGCTGGTATAAATCTTTGAAAACCAGTGACAAATGTAAGCTCAAGCGAAAAGAAAGTGCAAAAAAAATCTCCAGAAACGGTAAAAACCTCAAAAATTCAAACAAACTATATAGCCAAAACCTCAACATCAAAACAAATCTAGACCGTGGATCTAGCGAAAAACAAACGGTTGAGATGGAGGCACACAAATAAAAACTTCGAAAAAATTATTGGGAAGGATCAAAAGAAAATTTTCCAAAAGAAAAATAAGAAAGCGGAAATCAGGAAATAAGATAAAAAATATGAAACAAATACTTTTCCGATTTCCGCATTCCACACTGCAGAAAGCGGAAGTCAGAAATACAAAAAAAATTATTACGAACTTGTAACTTTCAATTTTCGTGTTCCGCACTATGGAAAGTGGAAGTCGGTAATGGATTTCCCTAGTGACTTGAAAAAAATGGATCCCCTATTTCCGCACTGCAGAAAGCGGATTTTATTAAGTGAAATGCTCATGCTTCTGTAGATGCTTCATTCAGTTGCAAAAAGACTCAATATTTTTACCCTCTCGGTGCAAATGCTAGTTTATAAGTAAATGCCACACCCATCTTCGATGCACTTTATCTTTAAAGAGCACGAAGGTGTATGACCTATTAGCACACCATAATTGCAATGTATTTATACCATCCTAGATCCAAATCCTAGGCTCTATTTTTTTTTTTACGGAAACGGTTAAAATTTTGATTAGTGTCTGGCAAATGGGCTACCAGGGCCTTTACAGTGTATTTCCAAAGCTACTATACTGAGCTTCACCTCCAGCTTAACATTCATGGCAGATTTGTGTTGATGGATAACTGTTGAATTGCCCTTGTGAAAAGACTGGGCAGGTGCCACTTTGGTCTTAGGGAAGCGGATGATTTGAAATTTCTCCATTGACAATTAGCTGGCTCTTAGTCTGAGTAGTGCCCCGGTTGGCTTCAGTATCCGCTAGTTTGTTAAGATTCCTTAGAATGTGATAAGCCTTATGAGTTCTAAAGTGCGTCAGAAGGAGAAGGAATTTCCTGTACGTGTGGGCAAGATTTATATCCGTTGGCATATTCTTGGTGTGTAATGCTTTAACTATCAGTCTGGAGTCGCCAAAGATAATAAGCTTCTGAATGTTCAACTTCCTTGCTTGGTTTAAACCTTGCCACAGCGCTAGATACTCAGCTTGGTTGTTGGAGGCGTGTCCTAGGCCCCAAGCATAGGACAGATGGGGTTTGCCAGAGGGTTCGAAGACAATGCCCCCTCCTCGAGCTTGACCGGGATTCTCTTTCGAGCCACCATCAAAGAAAAGGCACCATTCATCTAGTCCTGATCTCCACTTGATGAATTCTTGTTCCTCCAGCCTGATCTCCCAGTGTGCCTTTTGAGGAAGTTTGGTTGCTTTATTGCTTTGTTGGTTCGTATTTAGCTCTTTAAACCAGCGATCTTCTTCAAGAGAGAGAGTAGACGCATTTCTGATGGTAGCCTTTGTGCTTAAAGCTTCTGAGAGCATGGTCCTAGCTTTGATTGCGACTTGAGATGGGAGTCTGCCTTCCTCCTTAAAGATTCTGTTATTTCTTTCCAACCAAACCTTCCAACACAGGAATTTAGGGGTCCACATCCACGCTAGCTTGAGGAGACTGTTTTTGCTAAAATTGAAGGGAGCGAGAGAGATCCAGCTACTTATCAACTCCGTTATTGATTTTGGCAGACTTACAGGAATTGAGCCTAACGTGAGCCTCCAAACCTCTTTAGTGAATTCGCAGATGATGAACAGGTGCTCGGTGGTTTCTTCAGCTCGGTTGCACAGAGGGCAGCGTGATGGCCCTTCCCAACCTTTGCTTTTTAGCTTTTCACCTGTCAAGATGTTGTTATGAAGGAGAGCCCATATAGAAAAATCAACTTTAGGAATAGAGGCATAGCTCCAGAGAGCTTTCCACGACCCAGGATTGGGAGGGACCCAAGGCACCTCCAAAATCGCAGCATAGCCTTCAACTGTAGTGTATTTGCCAGATTTTGATCCCCAGCTACGTTTGTCTTTGGCTCTGAAGCTGATGGGCGATTTCCCTTGCAGTAAAACCAGCAGATTTGCAGCTTCCTCATTTAACTCGTGTGGGTAGTCGCCAAGATTCCAACGATCCCATGATTCTTCCTCATCGTTACTCCAAGCGGAAATGTCCATCAATGTTCTGCAATTTTTGGCAAGAAGCCAATCTTTAATATTTCCCAGGTCGCTTGAATCTTTGAGAGGCTGATCCCCAAGGATCGAGTCCTCCCAAATTCTTATTTTTGCCCCATTGCCAGGAGTCCACGTGAGCTTGGATGTGAAGAAAGGGAGGGATCTTTTACAGAGTGAGAATATCGGGGAACCTTTCTGCAGTTTTGTGGGCCTTTCAAGACATCTCTCCTTGTCTCCTGTAAAATATTTCTTCCGGAGGATTTGCTTGCTCCAGGTTCTTTTCCCTGTGATCATTTTCCATAGAATTTTGCCACCCATGGCTAGATTTTGGGTGGCCACGTCTCTTAACTGAATCCCCCCTTCCATCTTTGGTCTTGTGACTTTGTCCCAGCTCACTAGATGGAGCTTTTTTTCACAATTTCGGCTACCCTCCCACAGGAATCGACGAAGCAGCACATTAATTCTGTTAGTAATGGTTTTGGGAGCAAGAAGAACCGAGCACTGATAGATTGGAAGGCTAGTGAGGACTGAGTTCATCAAAATCACTTTACCTGCTTTGTTGAGCCATGTTGCCCCCCACGCGTGGATCTTGTTTTTTATTTTGTCCAGCAGTGGCAGCCAATGGACAACTCTAGGTGCAGTTTTGAAGATAGGAATGCCCAAGTAAGTAAAGGTGTCCCAAATAGTGATGCCTTCCATTTCAAGAATCTGAGATAGCTCCAGCATTTCGCGTGGAGAACAGTTCCAGCCATAGACCTTGCTTTTGTGGAAGTTTATTTCACTTCCAGAGCTGTTTCTGAAATAGTCAAGCTCTATTTTAAAGTTCCTAGCTGTGTTGAGATTGGCAGCTCCCAGTAGAAGCGTATCATCAGCGAACTGGGCGTGGTTTACATCCTTGACCTTTGGGACAATTCTGATGCCTGAGAGGGATCTGTTTTGGAGACTTCTATTCAGCTGGAAGCTTAGGATAGAGGCTTGGATGACAAAAAGCATAGGGGAGAGAGGGCAGCCTTGCCTTAAACCTCTTGAGGCCTGGAAAAAATTGGTAGGGCGGCCATTAACCAATGGGGCGATCCACGGGGTTCAGATACAAGCTTTGACCCACATAATGAATTTCTGATTGAAACCAAAATTTCTCATGGCTGCAAAAAGGAAATCATGCCTGACTCTGTCAAAGGCATTGGCCAAGTCCAGCTTTACCACCATACCTTTCTCTTTTTTCTTATAGCTGGTATGAATGGCTTCTTGCACTAAAATAATGTTATCCATCATCTGTCTTCCTCTCACAAACCCACCTTGGTTTTCTGGGATCAGCTTAGGCAGGATTCTTTTAAATCTGTCAGCCATTATTTTGGTTATGATTTTGTAACCTGTATTACAAAGGGAAATAGGCCTAAATCTGTTGAAGTTCTTAGCACCTTTTTCTTTTGGAATGAGAGCCAAAAAAGAGGAGTTGGTGCTGCCACCCAACTTGGTACAGTTCTGAGCCTTCTTAACCATTCTGTACAAGTCCTTTTTTATTATGTCCCAGCAAGAGATGTAGAACCGGGCTGTAAATCCATCCGGCCCTGGAGCTTTGTCTGGGTCCATTTTGTAGAGGGCTTTCTTGATTTATCGGATACTAACAGGGCTGTTCAACTACAGGTTGTCCTCATCATTAATCAAATTTGGAATCTCTGAGAGAGGATAGGAATTCGGGTCCACAGGATCCAGGTCAGGGGCGGAGTAAATATTTATGACTGGGCTGCCTCCTTAATGCCCCTAAAGTCCTTTATGACTGCGTCTGAATTTCATTGATGGAGTTATAAATTTTTCTGGCTTGGGCTTGCTTGTGAAAGAACGTAGTGTTTTTGTCTCCAGCTTGAAGCCAAAGCGTCCTTGATTTGACTCTCCAATATGTTTCCTCTTCTCTGCGGGCTTTGTGGTACTTCCTTTGAAGCTCAGCTTCCCGGATGAGCAAGGCAAGAGTGACTGGGGACTCTTCCAAGATCAATTGGTGTCGTTCCAAGGCCTTCTGAATTCTTTTCCTTTCAGCCATGGGAGAATCAAGTCCTTTAGCCCAGTCTTTCAGAGCAGCTTTGAGTCTTCTGAGCTTTCCTTCCCAGACATAGATGGGGGATCCATAAATAGGGTCCTTCTAGGAGTTAGCCACAATGTCAAAGAAACCTTCCTAATTTACCCAGATTGGGCTAAACCGGAACGGGATAGGGCCTAGCTTTTCTTCAGGAGAGAGGGAGAGGGAAATAGGTTTATGATCAGAAGTATAATGCGGGAGAATCTTGGAGGTCGCCATAATCCCTAGGGTTAGGAAAGAGGAGTGGATAAGGAAGCGGTCAAGGCGAACAGCTATGTGACCAGGTCCTAACCTTTTATTTGACCAAGTGAACTTTCCCTTGTCAGGGATGATGTCTTCAAGATCCCAATCCAGCATCAGATCTTCCACCCACTCTCTTGCAGGGTCCCGGACTATTGAACCCCCTTTTTTTTTAGCCAGAGCAAGAGTTACATTTAAGTCTCCAACCAAAACTAAATTTTCAGGGTTGTGATGGATAAGGAAAAGTTTTCAGGAATCCTAGCAATCTTTTTTTTCAACAAAAGAGATAGGAAGATCAATATTAAAGAGGCTTACAAGATGGTCGGAGTCTTTGTGAAGCAGCTTGGTGAATAACCAGTGAGTGGTTCCTTCTTCTTCTACCAGGTCAAGCTTTGCAGAGTCCCAAAACGTTGCTAAGCCTCCCGAGGCTCCTCTTGCACTTATAGCCCTACCTGGGCCTTTCTTCCAAAACGATTTGCTTGCTCGGAGGAGAGCATCCTCCTCCAGTTTCGTCTCCTGGATTAGGAGGACTTCAGGCGTCATTACTCTTACTAAATCCCTTATAGCTTCTTCCTTTAGGGGGCTGCCTAGTCCTCTGCAGTTCCAGGAGACGTATTGCATTATTTACCTGGATGAGGGGGATTGCCCCCTTTCGGGGTCTTTCCGAGCTTCATCCCGAATCTGGTATTCATCATTTCAGGGATGGTGTGTTGTGAGCCTTGTACCACGTCCTTATAGGACTACTCTTCCCTTCTCTTCTTCTCAGTTTTCTGTCCTCGCTTTGGTTGATCTGGGGTACCTGACTGACTACTTGTTTCGGTGTCACCTTCCTCAGAGGATTCAGCTCCTGTTTTCGAACCCAAACTGATGTGTTCTTTGGACGGACTGGAGACTCCAGGTTGAGGGATTGGATCGATTGGGTCTTGTGGTGCCCGGGCTTCTTCAACTTCAGGAATATTTGCGAGGGTTGGAGCTACCTTAGGATCTTCCTGATGGATAGTCTTTGAATTGCCTTCCTTTGGGGGTCCCTGGGCCATTTTCTCCTTGCTTCTGGCATTGTTCATGGTTTTCTTTTTCTTTACTTTCTGCCATCCTTTAGCGTCTTCTTTCCCAACGGCCAGCTTGGGACAATATCTTTGGAAGTGGCCATGTTCTGGCAGTTCCTGCACTTGAAGGGCAGGTGCTCGTAGTCCAACTTCTGGTAATGAGTCCAAGCTCCGACTTTTAATTTTATTGCCTCAGGGAGACCAGCTTCAAGATCAACTTCAACACATATTCTGGCGCAGGTGTATTGTCCCTTATTATCATCTTTGTCAATGAACCGTCCGATTCCGTTCCCTATTCTCTACAGAGATTCGAAGTCCCAGCAATGCATCGAAAGATTAGGGAGCCTGACCCACACCGACACTTCTTTGGGGAGATCGATCGAGGGATCAAAGTCTGGTGTCCATTTGTTCAGGTATAGCCTTTGCGTCCCCATGAAGTAGGGGCCATTTCTAAAGATTAAGTCTCGGTCTTCTTCAGAGATGAATTCAAAGATGAAGAACCCTCTCCCGACAGGGTAACAAGTTACTCCATGTTTCAGATTGGGCTTCCAATTTCTCTGTATCCAATCATCTGTAGATTTGGTGGAGGGCCATAAGCCCATAAACTGTCCC
>LPNX010021061.1:270737-295151 GCA_001517045.1 Pseudotsuga menziesii
CAGCGATTTCAGTATGAAAAATTTTGTAGCGATTTCAGGAATATGTTGTTGGTTCCGTATCAATTAGCCAATAATTCTCATAAGCGTTGATTATAAGACCACTGGTCGAGTTAGCAGCCTTCACAAGGTAAAATTTCAAGTTATATGTTTTATCTGAATTATCCAATGGGATTGTTAGCTCTACAGCAGATTAATTTGGAAGCAGAGTAGTGATCTTAGATCTTCTATCCCCATGTATTGTGACATAGAACGATCTCATATCTATTTAGTCTCTCGATCTCTGCAATAACAGCAGTAGAGTTTTCTCCTCATACAATGTTCCTAGAGTGATTGCAAAGTTGTCTGCGTTCATAACCCATGTCGTTTGGAGGACAACATTTGGAGGAAGGTTTTTTGTTTTGTTTGATGAAATGGGCTCCTGAGAGCTTACATACCATACAACACTTGAATTATCATCATTTATGCAACAGACGCGGGCAAATTTGTCCTGAGGATACCTGTTTACTCGCCAAAAGTGGAGATGAGAGAATCCAAACGTTTCATGGCACTGGCAGAGGGCACATTTGGGGGGATTTTGTTGGGAACACAGACATTTGCAGACACTGAGCGAGATGGCAGAGTGAAAGTAACGCAGAGCTTGGATAAAAAGTGGGTATGTTTCCAAACTAGGATTTTAACTGAGGCATATTTTAAATGTTGGAAAAAAAAATGCCAAGCCTTAAAACTTACTCATGGTTTTGCAATTAAAATTCAAGAAACATTTTGCAATCAATCCTAGAGCTGGAGATGGTGAATGGCGAGGAGATTACCTGTTCAGATTCTCTCTTCCTTGGTTTCCATTTCTTTTTATTTTATTAATAGTCGACATAATATTTTTTATTTTTTATTTTTCTTTTGTTGCAAACTTTACAAATTATGATTACACAAACTACAAGATCTTTGTCATACAAGATTAGACAAATGTTACAAGATCTCCCTCATTCAGAACGTGACAAGATCTCCCTCATATTAATAGCCGACATAATATAGACAAACGTTACAAGATCTCCACAAACGTTGCAACATCTCCCTCATACTCGGCAATATTATTTTTGACCGACATAAAATGGACAAACCTTACATCCACAAATGTTACAAGATCTCCCTCATACTGAGCCGTAGAGCGCCTCTAGAGGCATCAATCTTTAATTAAATGCATCGATAAGTTTTTTATTTTATTTTGTTGATATTAAATACTATATTTATAATTAAATCTAGTGTCCATCTTTAGTGTGCTTTATCTATGGCCCATTAGCTCATATGTCTTATGAATGCACCATAAAGTTGTGTATCTTATGATGATACACTAATGCATTAATAAACTCCCTCATGCGCATGTTATATAAGTGCATTAGTGTGTTGGTATCAATTTAATCACAACAAACATGAAACCTTTTCTAGAAATTAAAAAAAACACATAATTTTTTTTGGGAGGTTCTACAAAAAACTTCACTAAAAGATGTTTTGCTCACAACGATTGCATTGAGAGGAGCAAAGTGCTATACAACCTGGTATGAGGGAGATGTTGTCACGTAATGTCATGTAACGTGACACTACCAAAAATAAAAAGTAATTAAAAAAATTCATGTTAGGCCACAAAAAAAAAATCAAACCAGAAGTAATTAAAAAAAATCCATGTCTGCCTATAAAATAAAAAATTAAAACCATCATAAATCCATCTTAAACCTAGTTATCAAGCAAGCATAGACAAAGATCAAATTTACCTAGATTTAAATTAATGTGTAAAAATACAGAAACAAAAAATTGGATCCCTCTAAGGCTTGATAGGTTTGGGTTTAAAATGGATCTATACTGTTAACAATATCAAAACAACATGTTGTAATAAGATATCCATAACTATCTCGAACGGAGACTGCGACAAAGACGGTCTTCTAACAATTGATTTTCATGGTCATATTTTTCTCCTACAACTAGCTTGGGTTTTGATGGCCGCCACCTTCACGCTCGAAACATCGTTACCTGGTGATCTCCCTCTCCTGCACATTATTTCTCTGGCTTCCTGACATGTTAAGGCATCAGTTTGGTTAGAGGGTTTCGGGATTTCAAGGAGTTTTGATGGCATTGGATTGGCCTGGAAGGCCCTACTACAAGTTAGGGTTTGTGTTCTAAAGTCCACCTCATACAAGAGTCGTCACCATGATGGTCACTTCCACAACTGCTCTGGCATCCGTTTTCCCTACATGAAAGGTACACTTTTTTCGCATCGTTTTCTTACCTTTCCTGATTCCTTCTAGGGTTTGGTGCTGGTATTTGTTTTGCAGTCACCTTTTATCTATTGGTCGCCCCACATGGAGTCCACCCTCCTCTTCGGAGGGCTTAGTACCAACCATGTATAAAAATAAGTGGGAACGTCATTTTTTTGTCTTTCTAGCCACTGCACCTTTCCGCAGTCTCGTGAGCTCCTGACACTTTGTTTATTTTTTTTCTCCTTTCCTCCAGCTCTGTCTTTATCTAGTCAGGACTACTGGTTTTTTGGGTTCTTGGGTTTTTTTGTTGACTTTCACTATGATTGAATGGACCTGTCAGCTTTCTTGGGGCTAGCCCTTTCACTATTTTTGTTTTTCTGTTTTTTCTCCCGTATTTCGGCTTATAAGTTGTTTTCGATACCCTGGTTAGGGTTTTCTCTCTTTGGGATCTGATATTGGTTTTACGGGTTTCTTTGTTTACCCTTTGGACTCTTGTGAAACCGCTCATCTCTGGTATTTCTTGAAAGGTATTCCCGGTCCTTGGTAGTTTCACCTTGCGGTCCGGGCTTGTATCCCCTGGTCCTTCTTCCATGGGCCCTAGACATGGGTTCCACCAATCAGGGTTTACCTACTTCCTTTGAAGGAGTCACGGGTTTTACTCGTTCTCGAGCAAACTCTTCACACCACTCTCACAAGAAAACTAAAGCGGTGAAGGCTCTTGAAACAAAGCGTAGGTATGTTCTGGGTAGGGATGTGATGATGAACAAGGTTGAAGTGCTCTGTAGAATAGCTTTTATCGGTTGTTTGGAATATTGTAATATGAAAAAAGATGAGTGGGTTGAGTGGGCTACTGTCCACTGGAAGCCACTTCTTGATTATATTTCAACGATCATTTTGTTGGCAAACAGATGGTTGGTCTTCGTTTTCCTTGAGAAAAAAGATGTTATAGTCATTTTGGGCTCTTTGTGGACCATCGAGAAGGGGTCATAGGTACTCAGTCATTGGCACTCCATCTTTGACCCTCTACAAGAGAGGGTGGTCAAAAGGTACCTTTGGGTCCTGTTTCCTGCTCTGCCTTTCCCGCTGTGGAACAAAGACTTCTTGACTAGTCTCGCAAATTCCCTTTGGGAATTTCGTATCTGTCGAGAAAGACTTTCATCGATTTTTTGAAAAACACATCACTAGGGTTTTAGTTGAGCTAGATGTTTCAAAAGCCCTTCTCGCAGAGATTGACATTGTTTGTAATGACCAAGTCATTTGCCAAATATTGGACTACCTAAATGTGCCCTTCATATGCAACTATTGTCACACTATTGCCCGCCTCAGGAACTCTTGCTCTTCCTTATTGCATGATACTCCTCGATCTAAGGGTTTTGGATCATTTGATATCCATTCACGCTCACCTCCTAATGTTTCTCCCTCAACTGAGGACATTGCAGCTCTGTCACCTACAAGTATGTATGGCTCCTCATCCCCTATTTTGTATGATCATCTTACGAAAGGTGAACTTTTGTACATTCAAGATGTTGAAAACTGCTCCAGACTATCTCTCCCTACTAACTCTCTGGACACACAGAAGGATTGTTCCATTTTGAAGAGCTCCTCTTGCCCTCAGCTTGGCCCTTCTTCAATTTCTCTGCCTTCAAGCAACTTGCCTTTTTCTGCTCCCACTGCTTCACCCCCCTTGTCGACTTTGGAGACTCCTCCTCCTTTCACTTTGTAGGTTTTTCCTCCCCTTTCGAGAACCTCATCTGAACTTGTTGAACCCTTACCGAAAAGTCCTACAAACTCTCCCTCCTTCATGGACCCCTCTCTCCTCAAATCCCTCTCCATCTTATTTGACAAGTCTCCCATCTCTCCCTCCACTCTTCCCCTGGATTCCATCATATTCGAAAATGTCACCATTCGAAAATACAGGAAAGCCAAACCTCCTTCCAGTCCTCTAGGAGATTTAGGGACCACTGGTCTTTATAACCCCCTCTTAGTCAGAATCAAGGCAGTTGCCAGATCCCCCTTGTCCTTCCACATTTTGTCTTATCCTCGGGCACTTAGAGCATTCTCATCTGCTAGACCTGGTTCCCCATGAAGATTCTCACTATGAACATTCGTGGTTTTAGGGGGATTACCAAACAAAAAGCCCTTAGATCCTTGTTTTTGTCATTAAATCCTAATATGATCCTCATTTAGGAAACTATTTGTGACCATTACTATGCTCTTCGTCTTTTTTCCAAGATCAAGTCGGGATGGGAATTCTGTGCCATTGACTCTTTAGGCCATTCTGGGGGCCTCTTAACTGGATGGAATCCTCTTCTTTCCCATTGTAAATCTTTTTTCTCCTATGTGGGTATTTGGAACAATGTATTGGTGGGGGGGATTTTTTATCTTCCTAATCTCTTACTTGTTGGGGATCTAAACTTCACTCTCTTTGATGCTGAGATCTGGGGCAATAAAGCTCGTATTGATTTGTTGGCTCCCTTTTTCTCTAAGCTTCTAGCAACTACTAATATGATGGATCTGGCCACTCTCTCCCCCGACCCTACTTGAAGAAATGGGCATGTTGGAATTGATGGTGTCAGCAAAAGATTGGACAGGTTTCTAGCCTCAACCTGTCTTCTCCCCATCCTCAACCGTTTCAAAACTTGGACCCATCCCTCTATGATCTTTGACCACTACCCTGTCTACCTGGAATGGGATGTCCTGCCTTCCTCTCACCTCTACCCTTTCAAGTTCAATCAGTCCTGGCTTTTGGAGAAGGATTTTCCCATGGTTGTGAACACTTCTTGTGCCTTAGATACCTCTCTTCCGACTCTTGATCACATGTCTATTCTCGACCACAAGCTCAAAAGGCTCAAAAGTGTAGCTAAGATTTGGGAAAAAAGCAATTGCTCGTTAGGGCTAAAGAGATTACTGATATTGACTTGGAGATCCAATCTCCCCTTACTTCTCGACCCTCTGTTATACTCTCTAACTGTGAAGTTTCATAATTGTCATCACTTAAAAGTAGAAAGGAAATTCACCTCAATCATGAGTTCTTAACCTGGAAGCTT
Source organism: Pseudotsuga menziesii (assembly GCA_001517045.1). NCBI lineage: Eukaryota > Viridiplantae > Streptophyta > Pinopsida > Pinales > Pinaceae > Pseudotsuga > Pseudotsuga menziesii. The sequence goes on from LPNX010021061.1 coordinate 276,031, forward strand.
AAAAGCAGAGCCAACTGGATTAGTGAAGGAGATGCAAACACAAAATTCTTCCACAATTATGCTTCTGCTAGAAGGAATTTTAACACTATTTGGGCTCTTCAGAATCAGGTAGGTGAACTGGTGGATGACGAGGCTCATCTTAAACATCTGGGTGAATTGCACTTCTAGAAGCTTTTTAAAGATGATGGTAATACTAGTATCGTTTATCAACTTGAAGTCATCAATCTCTTTCCCTCCTATGTTCAGGAGGATGAAGTTGGTATCTTCCTTTGGGAGATCACTCTTTCAGAAGTTAAAGGAGCTTTAAAAGGTTTCAAAAAGGATAAGAGCCCCGGAGCAGATGGATGACCGGTGGAGTTCTTTCTCTGATTCTTCGACTTGGTGGGTTTAGACCTTCTAAGGGTTGTTGAACAATCTCAGATTGAGGGAAAGGTCATCAATTCCATAAATGCCACTTTTCTTACACTCATCCCTAAGTGCAAAAAAGCCACTAACCTTTGCATAATTTCAACCTATCTCTCTCCACAAGTTGGTTTATAAGCTCATCTCTAAGATTGCAGCCATTCGCCTGAAGCTTTTCTTGGACAAGGCCATCTCATCTTAACAGTATGGCTTCCTTAAAAACAGACATATCATTGAACCTATAGGCATCACCCAGGAAATATTGCACACTATCATATCGATAAAATCGCAGGTATTGGTACTCAAGATGGATCTTGTCAAATATTTTGATCGAGTTAACTGGACATTCTTAAGGCTCGTTCTTCTTCAAATTGGTATACCTGTTAACGGGATTATCTGGATCATGGGTTGTGTGTGCTCCTCCAATTTCTCGGTCATAGTCAATAGCACTCTATCAAATTTCTTCTCAGCTTCTCGAGGTATTCGACAAGGATGGCCTCTTTCCCCTCTCCTATTCATTCTTGTGATTGAAAGTTTAAGCCTTATTATTACTGATGCATGGAGGAAAGGAAAGAACAAAGGGATCAGAGTCTCTTGAAACCTGTCTATAACATACCTCCTCTTTGTCGATGATGTTATTCTATTTGGGCTGGGGATACTAGATTAATGGCAGGCGTATAAGGATATACTAGATCTCTTCTGTTCGGCTATAGGTATGAGCATCATTCTAGAGAAGTCTTCCTTCCTGTACAGTGAAGTGGATGTGGAAACAAGGGACCTCATTGCTTCCATTATGCCCTTCAAAATGGAACCCCTTTCAGTTGGTTTCAAATACCTTCGGTACCGTCTTAAACCCTTGTGCTATTGCACAAATGAATGGAGGTATATCATAAAAAGTTTTGAAAAAAGAACCAGTGATTGGGCTTATAGATTGTTATCTCTTGGTGGAAGAATGATCCTTGTCATGTAGGTTCTTATGGGATTATCAGTCTATTGGTTTTCCTTAGCTCTGATTCCCAAATCCATTATGAATTGTCTCAAACGTTGCATTTTTACCTTTATCTAAGGCAACTCAGGTGGCAAACATAAGATGCACTTAGTTGATTGGTACACTATTTCCAAACCCCATGAATATGGTGGATGGAACATCAAGAACTTGGAATGGTTCAGTATGCCACTCAGAATAAAAAGCTTATGGATGGTACTAAACGGTAATGGAACTTGGAGCCATATAATTGGCCATAAATACCTTAAAAACCTATTTGTCAATGGCTGTCTACGCCAACAAAGCTTCCCCGTACAAGGTTCCTCTTACTTCTGGAATGGCTTACGAAATTGGGTTGGAGGGTTGGTGATGGTAAAAGAATCAGGTTGGGAGTTGATCCTATAGCAGGTTTGAACTCCTCCTCCGTACTCTCTAAGGGGATCAGGGATTATCTCTGCAATTACGACATTACAACACTCAACCATGCCCATAATATGGGAGACAGCACATATTTGCAGTCTTACTGGTTAACTACAGCAGACTTGGACTTGGGAGGTAGATGGAATGATCAATGGATTGATTATGTTAAAGGTTTAACTCATGGATGTATAAGATTAAAGGAAGTCAAGGATACTTTATCATGGATGTACAACAAAGTTACTGGAGCCGTCTCTGCCAGTTTGGCGTATGATCACATTATCTCCTCCTTACTGCCTTTATCTCCTGTTAGTTCTCATTCTCACATATGGTGTTGTAATGTGCCTTTAAAAATGAAATGTTTTACTTGTCTTTGCATTGAGAACCACATAAATACTTCGGACAATCTAACAAAAAAAGGATGGACTGGGCCTAACAGATGCTGCCTCTGCAGAAATAGTGATGAATCTGTAAATCCTCTCTTTGTTGGATTCCCTTTCACTCGAGAGACCATCAACATATTATGTAGTAAATTTCATGTCTCTCTAGTTTGGAACAATCCATCCTTCCTAGAAAACCGGTTCAAAAGGAAAAGGGAATGCCTCTATCTTCCCTTTTTCTTGATATGGAATTTGTGGATATCCCGGAACTGTTACTTATTCGAGGATAAGCCTCCTGCTGTTTTTTGCAAAAGAGATTGTCATTCCCACTCTCCATGTATATGGCGACTCTTCTGTAATCATTAATTGGGCTAATGATAAGGCAACTCTCTCTACCCTCAATCTGGATGGTTGGCGTGACAACGTTTTGGAACTGAAGGTGTCACATGCCCCAATTTGCAAAACAATTTTATGTTTTTGAGGAACATTATGTTATATTTTATGTTAAAGTTTGTAATTAATGACCAAGTGGGGTTAAGGATAATTTAATGTATTTCAGAATATTTTATTAATAAATAAATGAAAGATGAGACAACAGCTTAGGGAAGCTGTTAAATGAGTGTTTTACTGGTCACTTGGGGGAGGAGGCTCGGTTGAGAGCAGATTGACATGTGGGAGCATCCTCAAACTAGTTCTAGCCGTTGCAGGTGGCAACTTCCCTATTTTTGTGGTCATGATTCCCCAAGAAAGTGGAACAAGAGTAGGTGGCTCATTAAGTAAAAACTGACCCAAAAGACCTAGGCATGCTAATAAAACTTCCCATTGAAGACAGCTGAGGCTGCTCATTCTGGATTTGTGATCATTCTGAGTGAATAAAGTGCACATGAGAATTTGATGGAGGGGACTAGCTGAAGTAAGTTTGAGTGGACAATGTTGAAGACCTGAACTAGTGCAACTATTCTCAGCTGAGTTCATACTGTTGTAAGTAGAACTGAGTTACCGCTGAATACTCAGAGGAGTTGCAGAGGATTTCTAGACTACATCTCTCAACCAATACTTCTACCAGGAGGACCAGGAGACAAGCTCGAGGGTCCTGAGAATTGCCGTCCAGCTCTTCTCCAGGAGTTGGTTGGGACGAACAGCTTCCTTAAGCTGTTGTCACCTCATCTATACTTCCAGGTTTTGCTTAGTTCAGTCTTTTAAATTATTTACTGTACTTGGAAAGTTTAAGAGTTTTCAATAATATAGTATATTTTGTTTTATTTCTGTTAGGGATAAATAGGAGAATTATATATGCTGTGAAAGTTAGTAACTAGTTAAATTAGGGTAAAGTAGTAGAGAAATTTCTGAGTAAATTAATAGATAGAAAGAAAATACCTAAACTGTATTTTTCCACACCTTTTGCAAGGTAGTACTCTAGTACAGTAGGTTTATTTATTTTCAAACGGTGGGTTCAATAAAATATGAATGCAGATGCAATTGGTTATTCTTTACATGATTTTGTATAAATTATTTATAGAACTTCAGTTGTATTTGTGTTATTTAATAAAGTATTTAATTAAACTGAATAAAGATAGAAGAAATACCCTACGTAATATACACTGGTATGTGTAATATTTTACACAGTAAAACCAACAAACTATTATGTAATCCTAAATAGATAATATAGAGATAATAAATTATCTAGACTAAGTTTAACTTAGCAAAACAGTAAATTAGGTTAAATAATTACCCAGATAGCTCACTTATGTGAAAACACAAACTAGGGTTTATTGAAACAAATTACTAGCTTTGTAAACTTTAAAGAAGATTTAGGGTTTATGAAAGAACGATTCTTTTGTAACAAATTAAAATCATAATTTTATAATTATAAAAAAATATAGCAGTATAATCCAAAAGTACAGAAGATAGGTAAATTTATTCACTAATATAATTTCTTTGTTCTACCTTCTGAATTCATTGCTGCTTTAATAATGATGCTTTTATCAAAAGTATTCCACTGCCAATTGCCCTCAAATCATAATTCATCTGGAAGAAAACAAATTTAACTGATAATCCACTTAACCTAAATCCTCAAAAGTATTTAACAATAAACATAGCTAATATAAAAACAATATGCAAATATTAACCAAACAGAGATACCATTAATTCAACTTCCAGTTGTAATAATTCTTTTAATATTAAAAACAAACTGAACAGACATGGTTTTGGCCTACAGCCTTTTACATCATATGTCAAGGCTTAAAAGCATGAGTAAAAGTATCTTTTTTTTTCCTTGAAAAAAAAACATAATTTTATTTCACCTTTCGAGAAACAAAATTACATTTTTCAGATACACATCACTGTGTATTCATATAATAACTCTGCTTGGGTCAAAAGTTAAACATCTACATCAGATATCAGGACGAAAGAGCAATCTCGAGAAGACACATAAGTCTCAAGTATCAAGTACTACCATATCAGCATATAAGAACCGAGCAAAAAAATAGGCATATAGTTCTGAACATGTAGATCCAAAAAAAACGGTCAAAGTGTGACAACATCAAAAACAAGAAACAACATAGTATGTCTCATGTGAAAACAACCCCAAAAATAGTCAGATAAACAACACTGAAAATCATTGAGGAGCCACCCCCTCAATGAAAGGACAGTGATAATAAGTGTGTTCAGAGCCATAAACCAGCTCCCAGATATTCCATTGTCCCTCCATCAAAAGTAGACTCTCCTTTGAGGCCAAGTTCGCCTCCTTGTTATTCTCCCTGTAGACATGGCTACAAGAGAATGAATAAAAAATGTCTATAATGTCAACAATAGAAGTGATAATATTTTCCAGTCTCAAGTGTCTGCACACCTGAGTCTTCTTGACCCAATTGATGACATTCATAGAATCACCAAAACAAACAAGAGTACGGCACCCTTTCTCTGCTACAAAGATGAGTAACATTTTTAGGCTAAAAAGTTCAGCAAAGTTATTGCTACCTTCTCCTAATCCCATCGTGATCTTATATAAATGACCTTCCCTCATAAACAGGTAAGCTCCACCCCCACAACGATTGTCCTGTGCCGCTCCATCAAAGAATGCCCAAGGAACCGTCTTATCAATCACAACCTCTAGAGAGTTCCGTTGGTTTTTTGCTCTAATATGTTGTGGGAAAGCTTCCAGAATCCCACTAGCCAGCATGGCCGTGAGCTCAGGGGTGCAACAATTCTCAGATAAAATTAAATTATTATGGGCAATCCAGACTCCCCAAATAACAAGGAGAGGGAGTGCTTTCATAGAGTTTTTTTTTTTAACAAGAACGGTTATGTTGCATTAAGCGGCATTCTGGCAAGCCAGAATCAGAAAGTTACAAATCTGAAGAAAATTGGTGACCTCTAATAGTGCTGCCAACCTTCTTGTGAATGTCTTGGGAGACAAATCCCATTTGCGTCTAGAGCTAATTCGAGAAAATGACAAAAAATGCTTACATGAGTAAATTCTCACAAACTGTGAGCAAAGTAGAAGACAGAAGCAAAGCATTAAACCAAGTGGGATGAAATTTTCCCGTTAAAGAAAGGATCCAGCTTTTTCTGAGATCCTAAAGAAATGCTGGAGGCCGCCTCTTTTTCTCTACGCGCTTTATTGGACTTTCGCCCTCGGGTAAGGGGTGGAGACGGGACTGAAATGTCTTCAGGTTCAGAAGTTTCCACAGAGCCGCTAGAGGGGACTGAAACAGCCAGACCTGCAGGGGCAGAGGGTTCAGGAACTGAAGCCCGAATATCCCTCGCTACTACTGAATCTGGGGGAGCGGGATCCTGAAGGCTTTCGACTGTTGTTGCTTCTGGATCTAGGGCTTCATCTTCCTTCAGCGCATCAAAGCTGTTTTTATTTTCTAGAGTTGCCTCTATTGAATGAGTGGCCTTCGGAGCATGGGCTTGCTCCTTTCACCTTGGCTGCCTTCGCCGGTTAGTTACTAGCTGAAAATCACCTTCTTTGACTAGTCCCGCATCCTCAGAGGCTTTGGGGCAGCTTTTTGCGAAATGACCATAAGCATGGCACTAGAGGCACTTAAAAGGTATCTGCTCGTAATCCAGCTCTTGGATATGGCACCATTCACCCAGGGAGAGCTGAATGGATTTCGGAAGTCCTTTCTCGAGGTTAACCTCAACACAAATACGAGCACAGGTAAATTGGTCCCCTTTCGGCTCCGCACTGTCCAGGAACCGCCCAAGCTTATTTCCAATGTCCTCCAGAGATCCTTTCCCCTAGAGATGTAAGGGAAGATGAGGCAGCCTAACCCAAACAGGGGCTGCGGTGATCTCAGCTCCAGGATTGAAATCAAGAGTCCAGGGGGCTAAGAACAGCCCCCTCGACCCCATGAAATAGGGTCCATATCTGAAAACTAGATCACGGTCCTCTTTCCGCGAGAAGCTGAAGACAAAAAAACCCCTGCCTACTGCATGCAGAGAAACGATTTCATGCATCAGCGGCTTCCAACGATCTTCCATCCATGCCTCCACCATTTTGGGGCTAGGCCATAACCCCGTAAAATTTCCAATGAGGGCGTTTTCTGCTAGAAGGAGAGCAAGATTGCAAGGCTCCTCTGGAGATAGCTCCAGAGAAGGGATCTCCTCCATCTTCTTAACAAACTTAGATGAGAGAGAAGGCTTGGCTTTAGGTCCTGCCGACCGGACTAATGCTTTGAAAGCTTCCAAAGGATCTTCTCCCATCTCATTAAACGGATCTGGGGCCATCGTAGCAGGGCGGGGACCACCAGAAGATAGGAGCCAAAACCCCAAAACGCATGCAAAAAGGATGAACGTTCAGAAACGCCGATCTGCGGCCCAACTCAGCAAACCCTTCGGCTGCTAAAGACGTTCCACGCCCCTGCAAATGAAGAACCAGATCGAAGACGGCTAGGGTTTAGGCCCCAGCCGCTTTGAAACTTCATTCCGCTAAGGAGATCGTCGATCGCTCCATTATCATTCGAATCGTCGTCGACCGAACCCTGAAAAAATCTCGCAATGTCAGTGCTTTCATAGAGTTAATCAAAACAGTTCTTCTCCATTCTTCCCACGCAAGAAGTATGTTGTCACCCCTCCAATTATAGGTTACTCCAAGAATCTTGGAGCATTCCTTCCAAACCACAATGATATATGGGCAAAACAGGGAAAGATGCACTACAGATTCAGCAGCCCCTTTGCACAATGAGCACCAGCCCAGACCATGGGTGGACCATGGAAGCTCCTCTTTTGTAAATTTTCCCAGGTTGGAGCCTTATTCTCTAGGACACACCACATGAATAACTTGTTTTTTAGTGGGCAATTGATTTTCCAAAGGGTTTTTCACCACCACACAACAACTATGTCCACCCCCAGACCACTCAGTTTGATATATCCAACCTTTGGAGTGTACTTTCCATTTGGTGTAGAATCCCAGATTAAAACATCCTCCCTATCGCACAGGATAATGTGGTCTCTTGTAAGTGACCTGATATATCTCTCCAAATCCCTAGTGACAGGTTCAACAAGCCCAATATCCCCAGCCCGAATCTAAGATTGAGTCCATTTGACCTATTGTTCGAGAGTTGCAAGTTGATGAAGAAAGAAAATACCAACATTCTATAACTCCTGTATAGTATTTTCCAGGAGTATGTGTTGTTGTAAACACCAGCCCAAGGGTCCTCCCCAACCCTGAGTTTCCTTCCATTTCCAACACTCCATGCCATCCCATCACCAATAACATCAAAGGATTTGACCACAACTTTCCAGAAGATGGATCCCCCAGCATGAGATTTGTCGAGCCGCCTAATCCAGTCCTACAACGAGTTAGGACTGATATATTTCTGAATCATCACATAAGCCCATAGGTTTTCCATCTTTAAAATTCTCCAACAACCTTTTTCCACCAGCGATTTTGCAAAAAGAAATATATTTTTGAGGCCCCAACCCCCCAATCCTTTTGGTACTGCTATCTTTTCCCACCTGACCCAAGGAGTCGTGTAAGCTTCCTGTTTACCACACCAGAGAAATCAAAAGCAAATTCTGCGAGCCTTTTCAAGTGTACCTTTAGGGATCTAAGCCAATGACATCCAATATACAGGTATGGCCTCCAAAACAGATTTAACCAGCACAAGTCTACCAGCCCTTGACAGCCAACAATGACTCCATAATTTGAGTCGCTTCTCCAATTTCTTCAATAGCCAGACCCAGTCCACTTTCGATAGTCATTTGGTTTTAGAAAGAAACCCAGGTAATGCAAGCCCTCCTCGAGCCTTGCGAGATTAAACAGGAAAAGAGCTAGAAGGGCTTGCTCTTATTCCCTAGATAATCGAAATGAAGTTACCGAGGATTTACCAAAATTTATGTTCATGCCTAACATTGCTTTTGAGAAAAGTTTCAGAATATCATCCAAGGTGTTAAAATACCTGACAAAGCCCGAATAGAAGACCAGGATATCATCCACAAACAACAAATGTGAGATATGTAGATTCTGAGAAAGTTGCAACCCAGTGAAAGTACCCAACCGAATCGCCTCCTTAATTAACCGACTAAGGCCCTCAACCATTAGCAGAAAGAGGAGAGGTGACAGTGGACAACCCTGCCTCAAATCGCGTTCCGCATGAAAGAATGGAGAAGCTGCCCCGTTGATTAGGACCGAAAAAGAAACAGTAGTGATACAGCTCATAACCCATCTGATAAAAGCAATATCAAAACCCAGGTGAGTTAACAGCAAACGAATATATAGCCATATTACCTTGTCAAACACATTAGCCAGGTCAATTTTGAAAATAGCTCCCTTGATATTATTGGCCTTCATGCTATGCAGACCCTCCTGAGCCACCCCAATTGCTTCATGAATCAGTCTGCCCTCCAAAAAACCAAACTGTTCGTCCGAAATGTGTTCAGAAAGAACTCGTTTAAACCTGCTAGCAATCACTTTCATAATCACCTTATAGATGCAGTTACAGAGTGAGATAGGTATGAAGTCATTCATCAACAAAGGGTTGTCCACCTTCGGAATAAGCGGTATGAAAGTGGAGTTGAAGCAAGTCGAAATCCATCCAGAGGTTCTAGTATCTTCTACCACATGTAGAAGATCCTGACCCAACAGATCATAAAACTTCAGAAAAAATTCAATCGTCCATCCATCCGGCCCAGGACTTTTATCCTTTTGAAAACTCTAAAGCACACATTTAAGTTCTTCCTCCGTCACCTCCTCCATCAGGGAGTGATTCTCATCAGGCCCCACAAAACCCGGAAACATCTACCCAATTCTGATGACTTCAACAAGAGTAGCATGATCAGGAGCCTTGTACAGATTCTTGAAATGTTCCACCCCCAGAGAGGCCATACTGTCAAAGGTGTCAAAAACATGACCTTGATCATCTTCAAGGCTCAAGACAGTGTTGACAGCCTTCCTTCCTTTGGCATAAGCATGAAATTTTTTTGTGTTATCATCCCCACATTCAAGCCAAGTTGCCCTGCTCTTCAGTCTCCAAGTTTATTCTCTCTCCAAAAGGAGTGAAGTCCTCCGACCCACCATCCTTTTCAAGGCATCAAAATCCACCCAATCTAGAAGTCCACCACCCGCTTGATCATAAAACATAGAAAGTTTAGCTTCAACCTGAAGCAATTCTCTGACATCCCTCTTTCTTTTTTCATACGCCCAAGGCTTAATCACTTCTTTCAAGTTCCTGAGATTAGATGCAAATTGAAATGCAGCAGTGAGCCCATTCCCAGGAGTAAATTGTGCCCAACCATTGGTGATTAGATCGATAAAGTTTTCATCTTTGAGCCAAATTTTGTTGAACTTAAGAGGACAAGGTGGTTTGTGCGGCCCATCTTTGAGCTCCAAAAAAATGGGAAAATGGTCCGAGAGTCCCCCTTTCCCCACCCATTGTCGAATGAGTTGACAATTGTCTACAATCATCTCAGAGATAAGAAACCTATCCAGCCTCTTCGCCACCCTCCCCTCCCCACACCTGTTGTTTTTCCAAGTAGGCTTAAGCACCACTTGCTCCACATCAAACCAATTTTTGTCCACCAAATGCCTAGTAAAGTAGTCAGTAAGTGAATCAGGTCTTGCATGAGGCCCCCAAACCTCGACTTGACCCAGAGAGAAATTGAGATCCCCACCAATAATCAGATTTCCCTCCCTAAACAGGAAATGATTGAAAATAGTATCCCAAAAAGGAATTCTATTTAAATATGGGCCATATATATTGATAACATCAAAAGTTTCTTCCAGGTCCAAAGCTTCAATAGTAATGCCCAGGAGCGAATCCATACCCCATACATTAAGAACTTTAACACATCTAGTGTTCCAACTGATAGCCAAACCACCCGAGCGTCCTCTAACATCCAGAGTCTCAAAGCACCAGCCACCAAACCAACACTCAAGCTTTGTTTTTACCTCTAAACCTACCCCCAAAGTTTCCTAAAGTAACATAATCACAGGTTGGTCTACTTCAACCACCCGCTGCAAGGCTGATCTTTTTTGGGGACCAGCAAGACCCCGACAGTTAAAAGAAAGGATCTTCATCTCTTTCCCTTCTTGCGGGCATTCACTGTTCTAAGTGCCCTATCAATTGAGTTCTGTTTTCCTTCCAAAACATCCTTCTTGGCACGGGACTATGCCTTCGCAAAGTGTGAAACTCTGCCCCTCCCCCTAGCAGAAGTAGCAGGGTTTCTTCCCAAAGCTCCAGAACCACCTTTAGTGCAAGAACGCAAGAAATAACCCGAGTCAGAGGATTCTGAAGGAGAGTGGACCGAATCATGCAGAACCGGTTCCAAAACTAACCCAATGGGGGGTTCCTCAATAATAGCAGTAGAGATGGGAGACCGTATCTCAAAAGAATTGAGGGAACGTTTCTTTAACCCCTCCATCCAGTCAATACCAGAAACATTCAATTGTCTAGTAAATAAATTAATTGACGAAGGAAGAGTAAAAGAGGGAGTACCCGGAGTACCAACCATAAAGGGTTCTCCAACCATTATATCCCGAGCAGCAACCAACAGACCCCTCGATGGAACCACGTCAGCCTCACTGCCTTCCATAGAAGCAATATCAAGACCCACCGGTGAAAGAGGCGGTGAAGAAGTCACTGAGAGTTCCCCCTCGCCACCAGACAAAGAGTTGTTGTCCTCCTTATGTCGATCAACCTTAGCACGAGCCGATAGTGGAAAATCAATAGCCGGATGTCCATACTCGTGACATCTATGGCAATGAAAAGGGACATTCTCATAGTCCAAGGTTTGTAAATGCGAATACTCCTTCCAGGAAATCCTCATAGCCCCAGGAAGCCCATTTATGATGTTGATACTGACAAGAATTTGGGCCACCCTCTTCAAACTGGTGACATTGAAGGAGTAATCCGCCTCCAGAAATGTACCCAGCAAATTACCGATATGCATGAAATGCTCCTTGGTCTAGAACGGGAGTGGCAGGTTCAGAAGTCTGACCCAAGTCGGAACAACATCCACCCTTTCGCGACTAGCATCGAATAGAGGATGCCACTTCTTCAACAAGACCGGGGCCTGTTCAAAGGACCAATTTCGATTAAGGACTCAAAGCAAATGTTCATCGAGTTGAAATTTAAAAGCAAACCAACCCCGCGCTAGCCCTTCCATAGCAGGTACATCCCCCAGCTCAACCAGCCAACAATCTTCCACCCATTTATTGACAGCCCTGACAAACATCATTTTCCCTATGAAGTACCCGACCAGAGTAAATTTATCCAAGGTTTCCATCATATCCCAGCTAATGTCCTCGCCAATAGTGTAGTTAATAATTGGCGTCGTCTTCGGCCATTTTCGTCGGCACCTACCCTTACCTTTTGTGCCAGAATTGTCATCAGCTCCACAATCGAACGAGGGTTCTTTGGAAACCAAGCTTGGGCAGCCTCTCTGCTCTCGCGCATCGATGGCCCTGCCGATGAAAGCCCACTGGGGTTCCACCCCTGCACAATGCACCAAACCCCCACCAGATCCAGAGTCACCACACCACAGGCCATCAATCGTCTCTGAAAAGCCAGCCACGACGCTACCACCCGCATTCACACCCTACACATTAGGTATTTTCCCAGGCGATAGAAGCAAATGGTTCCTCCGGCAGTTCAACAGCACCAGGCGAGGAAAGAAGAAAACATGAGGGTGAGAAACCATCACCCACAAGCGGCGAGGGGTTTGTAACACCCAAAAACTCTGACCAACAGTGCCCAGAGGCCTCCACCTTAGCAACCGAACCACTAAATCGGGAAAACTGAAAAATACCCTCCTCGAGTGGGTCAACCGAATAATCCACCAAATCCTCTTCCATCATCTTTACAACAGGCCGAACAGCATAGTAAAAAGAGTAAAATAATCAATTACCTCCCCATGTGAACCTGACGGAGTTAACCTCGAGACCCACAACACCAGCAAATGTCCTCTAGTCCAGCACAAGACAGGAACAGGTAACGCCTGCCTATCAGTCCATCGTTGTCTGCAGGCCAGACTGTCAGCCTATGGCAAGATCTGGTGGGCTCAAGCCCAGATCGAAAGCCCGTAGGAAACCCTCGCTCCCTTGCTCACCATGAAACCCTCGAGCAGCCTCACAATATTCATTTTTCACCTCTGAGTAAAAGTATATCTATACAAACAGAGTTCACCAAAAAGAAAACAACCATCTGTTTCGGCTACGAAAGCCCTTTTAAAAAAAAAGTGTTGCAAGAACATCCATTAAGTTTTCTTTAAAAACCCTAAACAAACCCTTATATAATGACCCAATGGCCTGTCAGTAAAAGTCACGACTTAAAGCCAGTACCAAACAACATTTTTTAATTTAACCTTGGTTGAAGAGGCTCAAAAAATTAACTTAGTAAATCATAGCTTTGGAAGCCCCAAAACCCTTCACTAAAAAATAGCCAATAAGGCATGAAAAATCAAACAGAGTATCTAGTAACCATGGCTGAATAGGTAACCAACAACACACGGTAGTAACATCTTAATCCACCATACAATTCGTGCAAGAGAACCCTAGGTGAAACTGAGGCTTACCGGGGTGGACGCCCTCATGGAAGCTTGTTGGTGGAGTTCTTCAGAACCAAGCTTGGGTCTTGAGAGCCTACACAAAGCAAACCCCAGTTTGATTAGATACACGTAATTTATAAAATAATAATTTTAAATTGTGCAAAAAGACTTTAAAATCAATTTCGGTTCTTACCTTAGAGAGTTGTGCAATTGTTTGAACATGGAAAGCCAACCTGAGCCTCCTTTGTTAATACCAAGAGTGGGTTTGGAACACTGACAGGAGAAAATGGCGTTCGCATTGTTCAGATATGAAACCCCAAGCCACAACGAGGTGAGAATAAAACCCACGAGAAGAAAGAAGCAATAAAACAAGAACTCAACTCATTCCTTCAGCAACTGTCTTCACACTGTGCATGGTTAAAAACACCCACAGTAAACAAACTCTCATAGTAAAACAAACGACGGCGAATACAACCCAACCTTCAACACTCTTTTTTGATAGTTAAAACCACCTCACGATAGCAGTAAGCTTCATACTCACTCCCTGCGGGCAAATGAGTGGAGGTTTGACAACAAGCCTGGCGGCCATGAGCTCACAGCTCGACCACTCCACAGCCAAGACCAAAACAAAATGCGATTTTAGGGTTTGGGACAAGTTTATATGGCAACACGAGGTCAACAAAACCTAATCATTGAACATCAACCACGTGTCCCTCAAATCTTTTGCAAATTATGGGTTTCATGCTATAGTTCGAAAGCCTCGCTTAAACCTGCACAAATCATAGTGTTAAAAGTCAAAACCTTATGATAGGCTATTTTTCATGTTTTTCTTATCTTATGCTTGATTTTATTTAATAAACCAAAACATCAATGGGGAAGTAATCTCGAAAGACTATGCTCTTTTTCATGACTCAAAACTTTAACTTTTGTATATTTATGTTCTTCTCATTTTTTTTTTTAATAATGTTTCTATTGGTATAGTAAGGTACAAACAATAGAGAATGAACCAATATTATATAGAAATATTTAACCATAGAGATCCTTGAGCTAGGATTTAGTCTAAGCATGAATTTAAATTTCAACTATATGCTTTGTCAATAAAAATTCATATAAAATGAGATTTCTTATACAAGAAAATTAAAAACAATTACTTGATCAAGGAGGATCATTAAGTAGAATAATTAAAGTTTTGGAAAGAACTTGAATAAACATAAGTAGCACTAGCGTTAAATATGTAGTTTTAGTCGCAAATAAGTTTAACTTATCTTCTAGTTTATAGACTTCTTAGGCCACTATGCTCTTAATGGCGGAAGTAGAACTGTGCTTAATATACACCATCTAAACATGTAACACAAGTCTATAATTGAAAACACAAGAAGGATGATTAATGGAACAAGTACTGTGGTAGTAAACATAACTGCACTAAACCCATTCCTTTACATTAGTGTTATTACAAACATTCATGCAGATTTCTAACAATAGAAATACCAACAATACCTTTTACGGGGACAAGCTACAAAATAAACAATTTAACTAGCATTTTATCCTATGCTAGTTGAGTGTTATTCTCAATCTGGAATTTACTGATAACAAAACTGCTTACCTATTTAGAACCTGTAAAAGAAGCATCACTTCACTGCATTAGCTGTGAGCTAAGTAAGCCTCGATCTCATCTAAGGTTCTTTCCTATTTGACATAAAACAGTAATAACACACCTAGCATCAAATTCAGATGTAGTTTTCTTTCATGCCCTTTTTAAACATAAACTGCTGAATTTAACATCTGTAACATGGTACTTCAAGATAAACAAATAAATTATATAAAACTAAAGATTTACAATGCTCAATTCTAATTACTACTGTTTGAGTAACCACTAGCAGTTATTGATTCATAAACAATGACATCCTTGAACATTTTATGTTACATGAAAAATTTTAAATTTTTATGAATTTTTGGGTTATTACAGAAGGTCTACTTTCACACTTTAGACTTTCATCATGTATTTAGAGAACACAATAAGAGGGCAGACAGTTTATCCGAGGAAGCGCTCCCCGTGGCTGTTGGCCTACTTTCCTTCACTGAATATTACGAGGAAATAGCTATTGGGGAGGATAAGCTAATGCTCTTCTAGAGCAGAGCTTGTACCTCCTACTCTTCAACCTTTTGGTTGCTTTATTTTTTAGTATGGATGGTCGAGTCTTCTAACATCATATTGGATGTCTTGAGGTTGACACTATTTCTCCTCTGAGAGTATTGATATTAGTACACTTCCGTGGATATACTGAACTGGGCTCTTTATGTTACCTCCTTAGACATGTATGGATGATCTATCTTATAAAGTTGGCTGATGTTTTCCTCAGAGTTCACATAATGATCTCTCTTTCTTGCATTGTACAAGCCCTCGAAACTGTCTTATGGTTTTGCTTTGATATGATATCTTGATATCATCGTGCTGTAACAAGTTACCTCTGATTCTATTATTGATTATCAAGGAGCAACTATTTTTCTTCTGGAAAAAAAAAGATATCCATAACTATCTCCATGAATCACTCAAGTGATCCTCATCCCTAACTTCTTTCCTTGTCCTCATCTTTACTTCATACATAAACTATGCATAGTCTTCCTTATCTTTTTTTGTAAGTCTGCACATTCTATTAAACTGATAAAACAAAAGTTACAAGTCTGAGAAAAGTCTGGGGTGGTTGAAGGTAGTGAAACCACCTCCCGAGCCAATCAAAATTACATAGTCTTTTGGGGGAACTTAAACCTATAAAGTCTAATGGCATTGAGTGCCATGAAAACAAAAATTTGGTTTGTAATATACTGGTTATGTAAATTGACAAAATAATTAGCGTAAACTGAACTAACAACCCATGGCAAAAAGAATTGATATAATAGTCCAAACCAGAAAGAGACTGAGCCGTTGCTGGAGCCATGAGTAGGAGCTATAAGGGGGGAACCTCCTCCAGGATGGGGTAGGCCCATCCACCTTCTTCAGAGTTGGTAACCGGGTTGGTTGTTGGTGGAGGAGACGACTTGCTGCTTGAGCCTTCACTATCCCACACGTGTTTGAACAAAGGTTCAATGGTGGTCGACATGGGAAAGGGCGCGCTGGTGGCAGCTTCCGAAACCAGTGTTGAACCTTTATCCAAAGACCTTCCTCCTGTACCACTTCCACAACCAACCTCCATGGTGTCGACTCGTCTCTGCCCACTGGCCAAGCATTTCCATGCAAAGGTGGCGTCCAAGCTGCTAAGCTGGCTATGCATATATGTCATCTTAGCTTTGGCAAAGAGGACAATATTACGAGCCGAGATCCAACTCCCCAACATATCCTCCATGAGAACACCCATCATGTTTTTTATGAGCCAATAATGATTTATTTTGCCTCTCCCTCTTCCTGTAGCAAGCCGCTCATTCACCAAACGACCTTCCCAATCATCAATAAGGACCCTGACATGCATCGATATCCCAGCTTCATAACCTTCCTCCGCCATTACGCTCATACCTCGCTAGGATTTGCCTCTGCCGTTGCTGCCCCTTCTGGGGGTTCCTCGTTGCCTAGACGTCATGGAGACCAAAGCGAGAGAGTGCAGCTGGTGGGGGTGATAAAGCTGCAAAACCAGCGGTAGGAAGATGCCAAGGAGTTGCAGAGCAAGCTGACTGAGCTGAGCTGAGGCAAAAATACAGACTCAAAACCAAAAACAGTCACACATAACATAATGCCATCAGATGATCTTGCCCTGGTCCATGGCTTGCCGCTTAACCCAATTTCTTTGTACTTGCTGAGAACTCGCACGATCCAAACCAACCGTCATTGAACCAGAATTAATTCAGATGGAATAGGATCGACCTTTGTCCATTTGGGAATAAACGTCTTCACCCACCCGCAATAAAGAGCTAGGGGGTCGGGGGGAGGGTTAATGGCCCCGACATGCGTGGTGCCACGTAACCGACTCATGGCTCATCAACAACCCAAATACTTAAGCTCAAACCTATTACTTAAAAAACATTTTTTTACTACACAAACTTACATACTAAATTATATTCTATTTATATATATAATTAAATTATTTTTAATAGTGAAAATTTATAAATATTTTTATAAACCACATAAAAAAACATTAGTGACTTTCCCACCTAAAAGATAATGTTTCTCATTCTTAATAACCTTGTCAATACTCACTTTAAATAATTATATTCGTTATTTAATAAAATTAAAAAAAAGTGACTTTCCCACCCAAAGGAAAAACTAAAATAACGTTTCTCATTCTCAATAACCTTGTCAATACTCACCTTAAATGATTATACTAGTTATTTAATAAAATTAAAAAATATTTTATTAAAATAAATGACACCTTGACTATGACTGTTTAATAAAAAATAATAATGTTTAATAAAAATTAATAAAAACAATTTGATTTAATAAATAAATACATATATTTCCCTAATGTGCTACCAACGGCTAGAGTCTTTTCCTTTTTGGTACTCATAAGCATTGGAATCTAGAAAGTGTCTGAACAAGATTACATAATATGTGATCAAAAGGAATCATCTTGCTCCAAAGGAAATGTGTGTTGTGAACTAAAGAGCTTTTACTCTGCTCCTCACGGAAAAGAAGGGGTCGGAAGGAGAAAGAAGAATCAAGTGATTGCAAGCAGGAGACATGGTTTTTCCAAAGAGTATGTATCCTCTGCAACTTAGGTCTCCGTATCAACTGCAACTTTGAGTCAAGTTCCGTGGAAGTGTCATTTACCTTCCTGCCTGCATTTCTATTGCAACAACTTAGTAATCTTGTAAAGAACTGGAAATTATGAACCGCCAACTTTGTAATCTTAAGGAACTGGAAATTGTGAACTGCCAACTTCAACAAATATTCTCAGATGGGTTGGAGGTATGAGTTATTCCATCAATCTAAAGGAGGTATGAGTTATTCCATCAATCTAAAAGCAGGCTTTGAGCTGCAAACATAACCATCCATTCAAATCAAATAGGGGATACACGCATGATTGCTTCTCTTTCTCTGAAGATTAAAAAATAATAATGCCTCTTTGCCATTAACTTCAATCTCTCTCTGAAATTATATCTCACATCATAGCTAAAGCTTAGTTTATGTTCATGTCCTGAGAAGGTTTTGGAATCATACCCACCATCCCCATTCTCTTTCCTTCCCATTGATCCAGAGGTAGGATTGAAGGTATGGCTTTACCTCTAATATCTAGGGTGAGGGTAACTGTAAGGAGTTTAGGGTTAAGGCTTAGGTTACTAAGAGAAGGATTGAGGATACGCGCAGGTACAGCTAGGGTTTTCTTTAAGAAGGGGATATCTTGGATATCATGGAGTTCTATGGTTAGTGTTTGGTTTTCAGAAGGATTTGATGCTTCTGCTCCTGGTAAGGGAATTCAGTTTAAGGTGGATTTTTCTGTGTGCGAAAATGGCTAGAAATGACAAGGGCAAGGGCATTGCCGAATGCTATGGCAACTACGATACGGTGGATGCTGTGGTGGCGGGCACGGTAGTGGAGAATGTTGTTTTGGATTCTGCCGCTCCATGTAATATCATGCCTTTTCATACAATGGAGGCACTGGGTTTAAAGCCCACACTTCCTACTACTAGATTTCTCTGTCTTCCTACCGACATCGACCTGGAGAGTGCGATTCCAGCAGGTCTGATTGATGGAGTTTCTGTTGATATCGGCCCGGTTCGAGTCTTATCGACATTCCAAATCCTGAGAATGCAAGTTAACAATTCCTACCCTCTGCTACTTGGCGCTCCATATATGATTGCTGTTGAATATTTCCCGGTTCAAGCAGTAGCTACACTTTCCATTGAGGGGTTGATTGTAAAGCATGGCAAGGTTGTTAGGTTTCCTTTTTCTCAACAACAGAAGAGGGAAAAACGCAGGGCCTTACAATGCCATCCTATTAAGATGCACGACACTGGCG
>LPNX010021061.1:295497-366229 GCA_001517045.1 Pseudotsuga menziesii
TAACCCAATCGAAATACTGGACACCTTTGATGTTGAAGGTGATGCACAGCCATTGGCAGGCCCCTCAGGCCCCTCCATTGTGTCCGATCCACTCCCCCATTCTGCAGCATTTATAGAGTCTGTAAAAGAGAAAAACAAATCTACGATGCAAATGTTGCGCAAGGTATACAAGTTACAAACACAACTTGTAGTTGTTGGATTAAGTTTGAAAAACAGTTTACTTGTATTCCAAATCAGATGGCTTTCATGCAAAATGAGTGAAGGGCCAGTTGGAATCAAATAGAGTTAAATCAGCCCAAGAATGGGCACATAATAACTTCTAAATTTTTCACTTCAATTGGGTTGTTATTTTTATTTATGTATTTAGTTTTTTTCCACTTCAATTGGGTTGTTATTTTTATTTATGTTTTTAGTTTTTGTGGTTTTCATCTTTATAGCAATAGATTGCAACTTTGAATTGCTGGTCGTCTCTATCAAAGCTATAGTCTTTTCTAGTACGAAGTATATGTACATATAAGTTAAGTTTTATATTTTCATATATCTCTGTACTACGCACACCTATCCTACAATCCATCCATCCATGTACTGTTTGTTTTGCCTCCTGGCATCTTTTCTAAACTTATATTATCCATGAATTTAATGTGATCAGCATTAATATGATGAGAGGCAATTAATAACTAAACATATTTATATTGTTATCGTTTCTACAAGTAGCGGTTGCATTTTTTGATCAAATTTACAATTCATATATGTTGGGGTCTGCAGGAGTCTGTCAGGCAGCTCTCAGTGATGGAGAAGGTTCAATGTCTCGCTCATACAGTACACAAGCATAAACAGCGCAAATTATCGGTGAGTATAATTATCATCATTATTATTGCTATATCGACATATACGTTCAAGTATTACTTTTTCACATACCTTGCTCTAACACACATATAAGTTTAAGTAAACACCACTTGCTCTAACCAAAACATATTGGCTAAATTTTAACATTTTCTTACTGGTCTGTAGGGTCCCTGTTCTGATTCAATCCCCTTTGAATCATGAATTCCACTAGAATGCCAAGATTTGTCACATATTTTCTGACTTCACTGTCCCCAACCTCAGTCTTCACTTGCAGCTTCACTGCAATTTGTTCACTATACTTTGCTGAGAATATACCCTATCCATGCTATGGATCATCTAGGTCTGTATCTAGATATAATCTTTATGCCCTGCACCTTTCCTTTTGCACACGATCTCAACACTTTAGTTCGATTCCAGTTAATGATAATACTTTACATGCTACCCCTTTACTCATACCCATGACTGCAAACCTTTGGCACGATTCCTCATTACCAGATTCAAAACACACAATTAGCTGCAGTTAGCTGCAGAATAACCTCAAGGCTCATTCTTCATTTCAGGAGAAGAATGAATCTTATCCATGAGATCAAATACTACGATTCTAAGGACAGGGCTTTGAAATCACTTACTCGAATTTGGTGTTGGAGAAAAAGAAAACATCTTCGTTCATTCTTGATAATGACTCGGTCTCTCTCAACAATCCCTTTATATTGTCTGAAAAGTTACAAGCCATGACACTACAGATCTACAGCCTATCATCATGCGAGCTGTTTCTTCTGTAGAGAGGTTTTGGTCATGATCTTTTCTATTGAATTTGCTGGTTACCAATCCTCCTATAATCTGCTTTTAACAACTCAAGCCTTCATCAATCAATCCATCCACGATTTGTGAAAGTACCCAGAACTTGTGATGCTACCAAATCTGTGACTAAATCTTAAGAATGACAGAAATCATTATTGGATTTCAAGAATAACGATTTCATTGAATGGGAAACATCAATCTCATTCCCTGCAACCACGAATCAATTCTCAGGGTGACTTGTCTTCTCCCTTTGAATGGAAAACCCACGATTCCTCTAATTCCATAGGCTCGATTCCTATCAGCGCATCAATTTCTGTCAGCTACAGATAATTCAGTGATTCACAAAAGTGATATCCTTGCTTCTTATATCATATATGTTATTATACTGAATCTCTGTTTATTGGAATTTACGACATGCAGAAAATGCGTTTAGTCTCTGATGTATTGAACGCTACAGACCTGCACTACAATCTGATCCACATCTAACTCCTTTTCTTGGATCGACTATGTACTTGTCATTAAAGACCTTTATCTCAATGAAAAGAGGCGCAAAGCACCCATACAGTTTCCTTTTACTGGACTTCCATTCACAAAGAGTCAAAATGCTCATATAGGAAGGCAGTCTCACACATAGTGAAGGTTTAAACACTCTGATTTCAGTAACAAACTTTATTACAAATTCCTGTAACCACAGAAATTCCTTCTATATCTCTCTCTGGCCAGTCCACACGGTTTTTCTTTGGGCATTGCTCAGCCCTAGGCCACTTTAAAAAACTACTATGCCTCATAGGCTTACAATATAAAGAAGGAATAAAACTACTAATTAGTTCAGATCTTAATTATTCTCCATTAGATCTACAACTACCCCTAAGATCTTTCTAAGATCTCTTTCAACCCGCGATATCTGCTTAGGAAGGCAGATTCAATCACATACTTGGTATTTTATTACACACTCACTTATTTAAAATCCTTCTAAAATCTAATTGCAAATTTAGGAACTATAATTATTTCATTAAGAGAACCCACTCCCTTTTGTAATTTCCAAGACCCCCTTAGGCCTGCTCAGCAAGGTTGATTTTGAGAGAATATGCTCCTACATCAGACTCCCAGGGTACAAAAGTTTTATGACGTCCTGGTCATATGTTTTCAATTGCTTCTTCCCACCTGAATCCCATATTTGATACTGCTGCTGTTCACATGCTCTGCTCCACTGTTCCTTTACTGTTCTCCTCAATCTTCTAGGATCCCAGATTTTGCTTTCTCCGTTCATGTACTTTATGCTTCCATACTTAAGTCATTATCTCTGCAATGCTATGTTGCATGAGATTTCTTTTCCACTCAGCTTCATACACTTCTCCATAAGTGGTTAAGATTCTTAGTTGTCTTTTCCATGGTTGCTCTATAATAGGCTGACTGTTCTCATTTTCAGAATTCTTATATCTGACTGCCTCTACACATAACTCAAAACAAACTACAGAAAATACTTTGCTTATTAAACTCTTGAATCCCGTCATCAGTCAAAAAGATAACTGCTAACACCACTTGCTTGTCTTCATTACATATGTAGTTTGCTGCTTCTTCCTGTGCATTAAATTTTTTTTCCTGGGAAAAAAAGCATAATTTCATTTCATCTTTCGAGAACAAAATTACATTTTGCAGATACACAGCTTGTGTATTTGGAGTTAACCATAAAGGTCCAAAAAAACAAAAAGAGACGAGTGTTCAGTCCCTGTCAAAACATTGTCCACAATACATCTGTAGAGATAGAGCAAAATTACAGCCACAATACTGAGGTACATCCCCACAGTTTTCAGCATATAAACAAAGCTAATAAACAGATAATATAAGTCCATCAGAACCATTGACCCACCGCAGGTCCAAAATGCCAAAACAATAAAATATAAAGCCACCTCTGATGAGATAAACAAGAGAACTGGATATAAAGTGTCAAATCTGAGCGACCCCTTCAATGAAGGGTCTATGAAACTTCCTGTGCATTAATTATTTCTTGAATTTCTCATTTATCTTCTGCAGCCTGCTGATTACATTTAGTACTTTCATTCTCTTTAGTGTCTTTCAAGACAATTCTTTGCTCTAAACCTTGTTTCTCTACATGAAACATAATTTCATTTTCATGAGACAATTTTGCCTCTTCTTTCCTTATCTTGTCTTCTTCTGTACTATCATACTATGCTTTCTTGGACACTCCTCAGGACCGATTTGAACTCTGTTTACAATGTACCTTCGTGTATACAGCCTTCCTCAACCTTGGGATTGATTAATCACTCTTCCAGAAATTTTAGCTCATCAAAATCTGTTGCTGCATCTGAGTGTTGTTCTTCAATATCTTTGTCCTTCTTATGGCTATCTTCATAAACCAGTTCTGTCGTATTTGCTGTGAGGACAATTTTCTGTGTCTGTTTTTCTTCAAGACCTGCACTCTTTGAATATGTATGATCTCCCTTTTCACTGCTTTTATGAGACAATTCTGCCACTTTCTCTGTTATGACAGATTTCTGATTCTGCCCTTCTTCTATGCCTTCATGACGCAATTCTTCATCTTTCTTTTCTTTTATGACAACTTCTAGTGGCTGCCTATCTTCATAACATGCATTCACACACAAATCATTAGTTTTAAAAACATGAGACTCCTTTGTCTCTGTTGACACTCTTGGCATCTCTTGCTTATGCTGATCTGAACTCCTGTGACTCTCATCAGTTCTCTCATCAATATCTTCATTGTCTCCAAGCTCTGGTTCACAAATGTGAACTGCTTCTTTTTCTTTCAAAGAATTCTGTACATACTCAGTTCTACTGAGTCTCTTTTGTCTTCAACCAAACATTCATCCTATGTTTCAATTTTTTGACAAATAATTTCACAATAGGCCATTTGACCCTTCTTAGCTTTTATCCACTATTATGGTCTTCTTCAACTCTATTCTTTAGTAGCTTCATCATTGCATTGAACTCTTCCTTTAACTCAGTAATTTACCTGTCAGATTTTTTGTCACTCATCTTCCTTCTGCCAATTGCTATGGCATCTCCCTTCATCTTACTGTGGCTTGCTTCTGAACCCTTGACATTACTATCCATATTCATCTTCATCTCTTCCTTTGTGAGCTTCTCCATTCTCATCTGTGAGCTGCACTAAGCCTTTGCAGTAACAAGTCTATTTCACTTTGCTAGAATACCTCACCAAGTTTCTCTTGAACTTAGCCTTTTTGTAACGTCCCCGACCCTCCGACCGACGAAGAGGACGCTACGGTGTCATTAACATCCGGGCAACCGCCCCATGAACATGAATACATATAAAAATTGAAACCAAATGCTTTGAACTAGAACATGCATAGATACATAGTTATTTATCATACAGCGGAAACAAACATACGTTCATATAAGCATTCAACACGTTCATCATATTCATTAAACAGTAAGACAAAATGCAAAGACGAAATGGTCAATAATACTTATCTTATAAAGAATTTGTCCCGCAACCAGCTACATCGCTGCAACCTTCCACCCAACCATAGGCCAGCGTGCTCCTTAATCTCTCAGCAACGCCCGCCACCACCCCCGAGTTGGGCATGACTTGCCCAAGGAATAAGGAACAAGTAGGCTTACACATAGCCAAAGATAAATCAGCCAAGCCAACACAGTTGGGTTTATCAGGCTATCAAGGAGCTGGGAAAGGCTGTATGCTAAGCTGGTGAGCTCATTACGGAGCTAGGGACACCTACACCAGAACTAGCCTGACGTCTAAGACACCCACACACACCCAACACAAGGAATCAGTCCCTTCTCTGCTACACAGTCCCTGACTTCCCTTCCAGTGCTATTCAGGGGTTGTGGGTAAGAAATCCAAGTCTCTAGCTCTGTCTGTGTGGTTCCCAAACACACCAGGTTTATCAAGCAAACTAAGCCTTCATCCCCAGTCCAACACAGTCCGAAGACCAACCACTGCAAACACGCAGTCCAACAAGCGATTTACAGCTTGGATAGGGAAAACAATTCCTGAGTCGTTCTTGGCCCTATCGTGGCCAAAACGTCTCCATAATAGCCTACAACAGCCCAAAACGTAAAAGCAAACACAACCAACAAACGTGGGGAAACAACAGCCCGTTTTCAACAATGAAGCCACGGGGAAACTTACACAGGCCGTAGTGGGGAAGAAAACAGACTCCCAATCTGTACGTAAGGGAAATTTACACACAGACCCCAAAATCAGGATGGAAAGCACACCAGATACCCCACGGTAGAAAACGTGAATGGCAGTCAAAGACGACTCTCCTCCTTGCTGCGTGGGCAAAACAATGGGAATCGCAATTGGTGCGTGAGGAGAATGATCCCCCTCCTGCGTGAGGATGAGCCATAGTGCTAAACGGTGCGTGGGTAAACAGAACGTCCCTGCGCGTAAGGATGAACGAGGAACAATCGCTAGTGGGAGAGTGCCCCTGCAGTCGTGGTGAGAATGGAGTGATGGGCGTAGTGGTCTCTTCTTGCCTGCGTGAGGGTCAACCTGCTGGTGGAGTGTGCGTGTGGGCAAGGATTGACAGTCCTGCCACACTCCACTCCCCAACAATAACTGCCCCAACTAACATCAGAACATTTAAGATGGTAGTTGGATAGGACAAGGGAAGGTGAGCAATTCAAAAGGGTGGGTGACAAGTAAAGGGGTTTAATTGCTGACACATGGCTTTTCTCCATAGGCTCAAGGTTTGATAAATCCCCCTCCCTATCCTTAGGAAAATCATGCCCTTTTCAATATGGTTGCAGTGAACATAGCTGGTTGGGTTCATTTAATTAAAAATGCATGTTTACATGATGACAAAACTTAATATGTGCCGTATACCACGATATACCTTCGGCAATGATTCTGTTCGCCGAAACATAATACAACCAAATTGATGGTGGGCTTTTGCCTTTAGGTCCACACCATGATTCATTACAATATATATATCATGTACATTTAAAGCAGACGGGGTCAAAATCGAGGTGTTGCATTCCCCTCCACCTTCAATAGCACTCTTCTCAGTGCTTTACAAAATTTGAACAAAATGCTACACTGGTACTGCCTTAGTGTTCCGTAGGTTTGAACAAAAATGGATGTGCCAATCGCATGGCATCCTCCAGCTTCCACGTAGCCTTTTCAGGTCCGTAGTGCTTCCATTGCACCTTACCGGACCTATGGCCCGGTTCTGGAGAATTGTGACCTTCCTGTCGAGGATGCGCATTGGCTTGGTTCGGAACTCTCCCTCTAGTTCCACCTGAATCACATGGTTAGGATCATGTACATATCTTTTAAGCAAAGAAACATGAAAAACATTATGAGCTCTAGTGCAAGCAGGCAATGCAAGTCTATATGCAACTGGCCCTATTCTTTCAAGCACTTCAAACGACCCACAATATCTTGGTGACAGCGTGGCATAGCTTCCAAGCTTCAAGGAACTTTTTCTTGCCGTCACTCTTAGGTAAACATGATCTCCAACACTGAACTCCTTGTTCACCCAATGCTTATCTGCATAGCTTTTCTGTCTGTCCTGTGCTGCTTTCAGATTCTGCTTGATCTTTACAACCTCTTGCTCCATTTCCTTGAGCAATTCTGGTCCAAGCACAACCCTGTTCACTGGATTATCCCAAGTCACAGGTGTTCTACACCTTCTTCCATACAAAACTTCATATGGACTCATCACCAAGGATGCCTGCTGTCCATTGTTATAAGCAAACTCTACCAAGTGCAAATAATCCTCCCACTTGGTTGGTTTGTCCATCACGTACATGCGAAGCATGTCTTCAAGCACCCGATTAACTCTCTCTGTCTGTCTATCTGTTTGAGGATGGTATGTGGTGCTGAAGTTTAGCTTTGTACCCAAATCTGCAAATAACCCCTTCCAAAAGTTGGAAGTAAACTTGATGTCTCGGTCAGAAACTATTGCCTTTGGCAATCCATGTAATCTGAAAATCTCCTTCATGAAGATCTTTGCAATGTCATTAGTCTTATGCGTAGACTTAACCGGTATAAAATGTGCTGCCTTTGTCAATTTGTCTACCACAACCATGATGGAATCATGTTGTCTCCAAGTCATCGGCAATCTTGTAATAAAATCCATGGAAATAACTTCCCATTTCCATTATGGAACTGACAAAGGCTGCAACAAGCCTGCTGGGTGTTGATGCTCAACCTTTACTTGCTGGCACTTCATGCATCTCGAAATGTATTCAGCCATGTCCTTTTTCATTCCTGGCCAAAAGTACTGCTTTCTGGCTGTAGCAATTGTCTTCTGGTATCCTAGTTGACCATAGTACGGAGTTTGATGGATCTCATCCATAACAACTCTCCTCAAATTTGCTACGTTTGGAATATAAATCCTACCTTTATAAGTAAAAAGTCCCTCTTCTCCTAGTTTATATCCCTCATACCTCTTCTCAAGACTTTCCTGCTGCAATTTGTCTTTTTTCAGCTCATATAATTCATCTCCGGCAGTACGATCAACAATTTGCTGCCTCAAATCTGATTGGCAAATACTAAGAGATGCCACATGCATTTCCTGCACCTTCCTGCTGAGTGCATCAACTACGTTATTTTCTTTTCCCTTTATGTGCTTGATTTCAAAATCAAACTCACATAAAAACTCCAACCATCTCGCTTGCCTAGCATTCAGAGTAGGTTGATCAAATAGATACTTCAAACCACAATGGTTTGTCCTCAGTTCAAATCTTCTACCCATCAAGTAATGCCTCCACATCTTGAGAGCATGTAGTATGGCTGCAAGCTCTAGATCATGAGTGGCATAGTTCTTCTCATGCTCCTTCAACTTTCTTGACTCATAACATATCACGTGGTTGTCTTGCATAAGGACTCATCCAAGCCCTTGTCCGCATGCATCGATACATACCACAAAATCTTTCTCTGGATCTGCGACTTTCAATGCTGGTGCACTGGTGGGAAGATTCTTCAACTGCTGGAAGCTTTCTTCACACTTCGATGTCCATTCAAATTTTATCCCCTTACTTTGCAAGGAAGTGATGGCATGTGCAACTTTGGAGAATCCCTCAATGAATCTCCGGTAGTATTCTGCAAGTCCCATAAAAGATCTTACATCTGTCACATTTCTTGGAGTAGGCCAATCCATAATGGCTTCAATCTTTTTAGGGTCCACAGATATGCCCTCTTCTAAGATAATGTGACCAAAATACTGAATTCTATCTCTATAGAAGTCACACTTGCTCAGCTTTGCATACAACTGATGCTCCCTGAGCAATTGCAATGTCAATCTCAAATGTTCTTCATGTTCTTCCTCATTCTTAGAATAAACAAGAATGTCATCAAGGAAAACAAGAACAAACTTGTCCAAATACCCGCTGAAGACACTGTTCATAAGGCACATAAATGTAGCTGGTGCATATGTGAGACCAAATGGTACCTCGAAGTTTCATTCTCCGATGCCTCCAAAATCTGAGTTGCATACAACTGGCAACCTTTCCTACATAACTTCTTTAACTGCATTGCTGAAACCTGTTGTACTGAAATCACCTTTGGAATACCTTTCACAACCACTGGGTTTCCTTCTTCATTCATGCATTCGAAAGTCTTATTGTAACAGTCAAGCTTCACTCTGTGAGCTTCTAACCAATCCATTCCAATGAGAACATCATAGGAACCAAGTGGTAGAACATTCAGATCTACACACATGACCAACCCGTTCATGACCAAAGTACATTTCTCTACCACTTCACTGACCTTTCTCTTAGTTCCAGTGGCTAGCTGAACTAACCAAGGTTTTCTATGCTTTACTTTCTTAAAAGCACAAATCTCCACTACTCTAGGAGTAATGTAACTGTGAGTAGAACCGGGGTCAATCAAAATAGAAACAGATTGCTCAACAATCTTACCTGCAACTTCAACCACCGTTGACTGGTGATCTGCCTGGCGGTCCTCCAGTGCGGCATAAATCCTAGGGACTGCCCTTGCTACTTGACCCACTGTTTCTGCTTCTTGGATGTTGTAAGCTGGTCTTGCACTGTCATTCTCAAGTGGACAAGTTCTGCGCATGTGGGGTCCTCCACATCTCCAACATTGAAGTGGTCCTATATTCTATTGTGGATCCTTAGGCTTTTCTCTTGTCACTCCAACTGGTTTACTTGCAGCTTGGGATGGCTGCTTCTGCTGATTCCTGAAGTTAGAAGGTTTGAAAGCTTTCTTTCTTTGGTTAAACTTCTCATTCTTTTTGTCCTTCCATGCTTTATGGTAATCAGGGTTACTTTTGCTTTGCTCATAGCAATACTTAGCCTTCCTTATTGCTTCTTCAAGAGTTCTATGTTCGTAAAACTCAATCTTGTCTTTGTAAGACTAAGGCAATCCACTTAGAAACTGCTGGACTTTCACTTTTTCATCTTTGATGTACCTGACATACCTCAATAGTTCCAAGAACTTGTTTGCATACTCTTCCATGGTCTGCTGTCCCAATCTGAGCTCATGGAACTCCTTAATCTTGTCATCATAATACCTGTCAAAGAGGTATTTCTGCTTGAAATACTTCTTGAACTATTTCCACTTCAGTCTCCTTTCACTGATCCTTTTCACTTGCTTGAAGTGTTCCCACCAAATGGATGCCCTTCCATTCAGATTGAATATGGCAACCCTTGCCTTCATGTTTCTCGAATAGTCCTAAACTTGGAAGTACTTCTTTATCCCAAGAAGCCAAGCTTCCGCCTCTTGTCCAGTCTTTACCTCACCATGAAATGTAGGAGGTTTAGCCTTCTTAAATTCATCCCGAGAGCGATCCCTATGGTGTCTCTTTCTCTTTCTTTTACGAGAAGAAGAGCTTGAATCCCTGCTGGATTCTTCAGAGTCAGATGACCCACTAGAAGTTCTTCGTCTCCTAGTACTGCTCTTACTGCCTTTCGGTCTTGCTGTACCCCGTCCAGAGTCTATCTTTCTCTGTAAGTCTGTCAAGCTCTGCAACATAGCAGCATTCCACTGGTGCTGCTCTTTCTGGGCTTTAATTAAGCTTCTTATGGTGGCTGCAACATCTGACGGTGTCTCTTGGAATCTCCTTCCATTAGACTCTATGTCATCATTTCCATTACGGACATTTTCTCCCATGTCATCTCTCGCATGCTCGTAAGAATCCTGAGCATCATATCCGTCATGGGTTCTCATAACTGAACCACCACTTACTTACCAAACTGCACTATCTGGGATACTGACCTTGAAGGTGTCTATGATTCTGCAAACGTGTTAGTAACACAACTGTTAGATGCATACATTGATAAAAATCAGAACTACTTACCTTCTCCTGGAAAAATAAAAAATAACAATTTCGCTTAAACACAAAATCTTCCTCCTTTTCAGCCCTGTAATCCATTAACAATCTGCTAAAAACCCACTTGAAAACCCAAAAATTTCCTTGTATAAAATCGAGTCTCATCCCAACAAAATTTCCGACACTTCGGCGGTCAAAACAACAAACTCCTCCGACGCTCATCGGCGGCCCTCTCGATTAACATCGTCCAATGTATCGACGGCTCCAACAACTAAAGTTTTCCGCTGTATCGGATCTTCAGTCGTCTAAGCTTTTGGACTACTACCGACGGCGACCCCATTAACTGATTTCCTCCGATGTGTCGACGATCGGAAACATTACCCACTACAACATTGGCGAGGAGACTAACTCCATAACGCTGCATTGATGGTCGGAACCACTGTTCATTGGGTGGATAGTTAACTAGGCAGCCGCAACTGCGGGTGGTAATCCCACTGCGGGTTTCGTAGACCCTAACTCATCGGCTATCGAAATAGTTAACCACTAAGCGTTGTGTGTCGACGATCGGAACATCGACGGTTTAACTTCTAATCGTTGGAGTGCTAGTCCACATGGCGGCCGCAACGACAGACTCACCAACAGCTAAATTCATTCGACGCATCGGCGAACCCAACAACTAATTTCTTCCGTGGCGTTGGCGACCCAATCCACTAACTTGCTCCGACGTATCGACGGTCTCATCAACTATTTTCCACTGACGTTTCAGCGATCCGAACAACTAACTTCTTCCGACGTCAGCCGCCGCATCGGCGGCTCCATCCCCTAAATTTCACCGATGGTCCCAACTAAGTGGGTCGACGTTTCGACGGTCCAATCTTCTAACTTTTGCTGATCGCCGATGGTCTCAACACTTAGACAAATTTCTCGAAAATTTTCTTCTTCTTTCTCGCTCACGTCGACGCCTTCATCCTCTAACATTCTCCGACGGCGGTGACGTTTCGGCGGTTCCTTCATCTAATTTTTGTTGATCCGCTCAGCTAATCTTCGTCGACGTTTCGGCGGTCCCTAGCCATACGGAGCCGTCATTTCGGCGCTTCCATCGTCTAATCATCGACGATCCAATCAACTGATCTTTGTCGATCGCCGATGGCTTGTTTCGGGTGGTTTTTCAACTAAAAAGGGCCGACGTTTCGGTGGTCTTCGACTGATCTCCACCGAAACTGCGGCTCTCACAACCACTATTCTCCGCCGACAGTCGACGAACACTTAGAAAATTTTCTGAAATCCTTTCCGCCTGCCCCTCGTCGGGTGGACTTTCGCCTATGCTTTCCGATGTATCAGAGGATCTTCCCACTTAGTCCTCCGATGATCCGATGAGTTGGGTGCTTAGGAAATTTTTCAACAAATTTTTTTTGTCATAATTTCTGATGCCTGCTGGGCAAAAGACAACCTGCCTTTGCTAACTGGTTTCTTATGGCCCATTCAGGCCCGTGCTGTAAAATAGGCTCTGATGCCATAATGTAACGTCCCCGACCCTCCCACTGGCGAAGAGGACGCTACAGTGTCATTAACATCCGGGCAACCACCCCATGAACATGAATACATATAAAAATTGAAACCAAATGCTTTGAACTAGAACATGCACAGATACATAGTTATTTCTCATACAGCGGAAGCAAACATACGTTCATATAAGCATTCAACATGTTCATCATATTCATTAAACATTAAGTATAAATGCAAAGACGAAATGGTCAATAATACTTATCTTATAAAGAATTTGTTCCGCAACCAGCTACGTCGCTGCAACGTTCCACCCAACCAGAGGCCAGCGTTCTTCTTAATCTCTCAGCAACGCCGCCACCCTCGAGCTGGGCATGGCTTCCCCAAGGAATAAGGAACAAGCAGGCTTACACATAACCAAGGATACACAAATCAGCCAAGCCAACACAATTGAGTTTATCGGGCCATCAAGGAGCTGGGAAAGGTTGTATGCTAAGTTGGTGAGCTCATTACGGAGCTAGGGACACCTACACCAGAACTAGCCTGACTTCTAAGACACCCACACACACCCAACACAAGGAATCAATCCCTTCTCTGCTACACAGTCCCTTAGGCCTTGACTTCCCTTCCAGTGCTATTCAGGGGTTGTGGAGAAGAAAGCCAGCCCTCTAACTTTGTCTGTGTGGTTCCCAAACACACCAGGTTTATCAAGCAAACCATGCCTTCATCCCTACTCCAACACAGTCCGAAGTCCAACCACTGCATACACGCAGTCCAACAAGCGATTCACAGCTTGGATAGGGAAAACAATTCTTGAGTCGTTCTTGGCCCTATCGTGGCCAAAATGACTCCATAACAGCCTACAACAGCCCAAAACGTAAAAGCAAACACAACCAACAAACGTGGGGAAACAACATCCCGTTTTCAACAATGAATCCACGGGGAAACTTACACAGGCTGCAGTGGGGAAAAAACAGACTCCCAATCTGTACGTAAGGGAAATTTACACACAGACCCCAAAATCCGGATGGAAAACACACCAGATACCCCACGGTAGAAAACGTGAATGACAGTAAAAGACGTCTCTCCTCCTTGCTGCGTGGGAAAAACAATGGGAATCCCAATCGGTGCGTGAGGAGAATGATCTCCCTCCTACGTGAGGATGAGCCATAGTGCCAAACGGTGCGTGGGTAAACAGAACGTCCCTACGCGTAAGGATGAACGAGGAACAATCGCCAGTGGGAGAGTGCCCCTGTAGTCGTGGTGAGAATGGAGTGATGGGCGTAGTGGTCTTTTCTTGCCCGCGTGAGGGTCAACCTGCTGGTGGAGTGTGCGTGTGGGCAAGGACTAACAGTCCTGCCGCACTCCACTCCCCAGCAATAACTGCCCCAACTAACAACAAAACATTTAGGATGGTAGTTGGATAGGATAAGGGAAGGTGAGCAATTCAAAAGGGTGGGTGACAAGTAAAGGGGTTTAACAGCTGACACATGGTTTTTCCCCATAGGCTCAAGGTTTGATAATTCCCCCTCCCTATCCTTAGGAAAATCATGCCCTTTTCAATATGGTTGCAGTGAACATCGCTGGTTGGGTTCATTTAATTAAAAATGCAAGTTTACATGATGACAAAACTTAATATTTGCCGTATACCACGATATACTTTCGGCAACGATTCCATTCGCAGAAACATAACACAACCAAATCGATGGTGGGGCTTTTGCCTTTAGCTCCGCACCATGATTCGTTACAATATATACATCATGTACATTTAATGCAAACGGAGTCAAAACCGAGGTGTTACACTTTTGGTATCCCTCTGGTTCTACCTTGAGAACCTTTTGAGCATCCCTAGCTCCCCTAGGCTTCTGCATTCACACTTCTCACTTTCTCCTCTGAGAATTTCCACTTGTCCTCCTTACTTTCAATTTAAATTGAAAGTGATCACAACTTTGCCTTGCTATGAGAGTCCTTTTTGCCACTTTTTGTATTTGTTGCTACCTGTCAAGAACATACAAAATACTCTGCTCTAATTCAATTCAAAATTCAAAGACCTTTCTACTTACCAATGTCATTAAATCTGCTTTAGGAGCTACTGTCCTCATCAATTTTCTCTTTCTATCATCTGCAACAACTACCTGTTGCTTTTCAGATTCCTTCTTCTGAACTTTTTGCTCTTTTTGGTCTAAGCCTGTTCTGATTTATTTTCCTCAAAGGCATTCCTTCTCTGCATTTTTCTTCAATACCCTATTAAAGGTCAAGTTCATTTGGCTTTGTTCTTCGTTCTATGCCCAATTTCTTGACACTCTGATTCTTTTTCCTCTTCTTAGCCACAAGATCTTCTAGCTCTGATACCAGTTGATGCAGAGTAAACACCACTTGCTCTAGCCAAAACATGATTGACTGAATTTTATCATTTTCTTACCAGTTTGTAGGGTCCCTGTTCTGATTCAATCCCCCTTCAATCATGAATTCCACCATTATGCCAAGATCTGTCACTTGTTTTCTAACTTGACTTTCCACAACCTCAGTTTTCACTTGCAGCTTTACTGCAATTTGTTCACTATACTTTGCTGAGAATATACCCTATCCAGGCTACTGATCATCTAAGTCTGGATATAGATATAACCTTTATGCCTTGCACCTTTCCTTTTGCATATGATCTCAACACTACGCCTTTCCCTTTTAAGGACAGGGCTTTACAAGCTATACGCCTTTACTCATACCCATGACCGCAAACCTTTGGCACGATTCCTCATTACCAGATTCAAAACACAGAGATATAAATTACACACTTACAGTTAGCTGCAGAATTACCTCAAATTCAAAACAAATACTCTGTGGCATGCCTTCATTTCTGGACAAAAATGAATCTCATCCCTGAGATCAAATACTATGATTCTAAGGATTGGGCTTTAAAATGACATACTCGAATTTGGTATTGGAGAAAATAAAACATCTTTGTTCATTCTCAATAGAGACTTGGTCTCCCTCAACAATCCCTTTATATTGCCTGAAAAGTTACAAGCCATGACACTACAAGTCTACAGCCTATCATCATGTGAGCTGTTTCTTCTGTAGAGAGACTTTGGTCATGATCTTTTTTATTGAATTTGCTGGTCACCAATCTTCCTTTAATCTGCTTTTAACAATTCAAGCCTTCCTTAATTGGTCCATTCATGATTTGTAAAAAAGTACCCAGAACCTGTGATGCTACCAAATCTGTCAGCAATTCTTAAGAATGACAAATCATTATTGTATCTCAAGAATAACGGTTTCATTGAATGGCAAACATCAATCTCATACCCTGCAACCATGGATAAATTCTCAGGGTGACTTATCTTTTCCCTTTTAATGGAAAACCCAAGATTCCTCTAGTTCCACAGGCTCGATTCTGTTAGTTTTGTACTTAGGGAAGTGTTCCCCTAGTGACTTTTTCCTTAGTCACTTAGGGAGGGGACATAAAGTGACCCTTGCATTAAATGACTTAAGTCAAAGCATTTAATTTGACTTTAAAGCATTAAAGTCACTTTTTGATAAATTTAAGTGGGTGAGTGAAATTAATATTTTAGAAATAAAATATGAGCATTTAATTTCAGCGCTTGATCTAATCTAATCTCCACCGTTAGATTAGACTCACCCTAGGGTTTTCTCAAAAAGGCATGGAAAAGGCATTTTGCCTCACTTTTGCAGATTGAAGTGAGAAGAGAGAGCTGAGAGAGAGAAGAAAGAGTTTCCATTTTTCCTGAGCAAGAGGAAAAATTTGCAGCACACGAATCGAGGGAAAAGACAGCGAAGAGGGCACGGAAATTGAGTAGAAGACAACAACATTTATTGTTGGTTCGTACAGTCCATACGGTATGGTTTTTGAGGTAACATGCACGTTTTTCGAGGCAGATTTTTGGGCATGATTTTCTAGAATTTTTTTCTTGGGCATAGATTTTGAGGTCCGTATAGTCAGTCTGTACAATTGCACGAAAATCGAGGCAAAACAGAGAAGAAAAAAAATCTCAGTTTGATTTTTTTTCCTGTTTGGCGTAGAAAACGTGGCATAAATTTTCTTTTCCGGGTTGAGATAAGTTGGTCTGAAAATTTCTGAGTTTTGCTGTAAATTTCCCTATAATAAAATCTCTCTCTGACTG
Source organism: Pseudotsuga menziesii (assembly GCA_001517045.1). NCBI lineage: Eukaryota > Viridiplantae > Streptophyta > Pinopsida > Pinales > Pinaceae > Pseudotsuga > Pseudotsuga menziesii. The sequence goes on from LPNX010021061.1 coordinate 312,050, forward strand.
GTTTTCCCCGGTTGTGGGTTTTTCCAGGGCCATTGGCAAAAAATCCTAGTGTTTTGTGTGATTAAATGGCATGCTGATTTTTATTTACTGTTACTGAAAAAGATTAGTTACAGCGGTGTTTTAAGTCTGAAAATTTTTGTTTATTTCCAGCACTTTATTTTTCTAAGAATGTCATAAATAGAAATATAATTTTTACTTAAAATCGGTAGCTGAAAACTAGTGAAAAATCTACATGGTATCAGAGCGGGTTGTGGCAGAAAATTATATTTTAGCAGTGAAACAGTCATTTCGAGAATTTAGAAAAACCTTTGTGACAGTAGTACATTTTGTTGAAACTTTGTTTTTTGAGAAAATGACTTCCGTGGGGTTGAAAATTGAAGATAGGTTGGATGGGGTAGCGAACTTTGTCTCACGGAAAGCCCGAATTTTACTTGTGTTGAAGAAGAATGAGTTGTGGGAGGAAGTAGTTAGGAACACTACAACAAATCCCGTTACTATTCCCCCTTCTATTGATGCAACGTTACTTGCAGCCTTTAATAAGAAAGATATTAAAGCCATGAGGATAATCTTAGATGCTGCTAAAGATCATGTTATTCCTCACATTTCTGGGAAGGATCATGCACATGAGATGTGGAGTGCTTTGACCGGGTTGTTTCAGAGTACTAATGAAAACAGGAAGATGGTGCTTAGAGAGAAGTTGAAAAACATCAAGATGGTCAAAGGAGAGGTGTGTATTGCCTATCTTACTAGGATCTCTCAGGTGAGAGATGAGCTTGCAGTTGTGGGGGTGGTCGTTATTGGTCCTGAGTTAGTGTGGACAGCCTTGAATGGGGTGACTGCACCTTGGACTGTGTTTGTTCAGGGGTTGGTGGCCACAGAGAACTTTACCATCTTGGGACAGGGTTTGTGATGACTTTGTTCAGGAGGAGACTTGTAGGGGTTTCTTATAGTGCAGTGGTTCTACTAGTAGGGGAGATGAGGAGGATGTGGCATTGGCAGTGAAAGGGAATAAGAAGAGCAAGAAGGGTCCTAAGAAGGGTGGGGCCAAGCAGCAGCAGGATGGGCAGAAGAAGGATATGAGCACTATGAAGTGCTTTGCATGTCACAAGATGGGACACTATGCTGCTATGTGTCCGAACAAGAAGAAGAAGAAGCAACAGACAACTGCTTTAGCTGAGATCGATGATTTTGCAGCTAGATTTCAGAGTGAGTTTTCACTATGCACTGGGCATGTTGAGAGAGAGAGCATTCATTCTCACTAGTGCGGATGTTGACAGACAAAGGGAGTTTTTTTGTGTGACAAACCATTCTTACAGTGCATCTACTTCTAGCACTTGGTACATAGATAGCGGAGCCTCGAGCCACATGATAGGTGCTCGTGAGATGTTTTTCGAGCTTTCACAGGCAAATACAAATATGGAGGTTATGTTGGGAGATGACTCAGTAGTCAGTGCAGTTGGACGTGGGACCATTACATTTCAAAGGGAGTCCATGAGTCCCATGGTATTGCGGGATGTATTGTATGTGCCTGGGTTGAAGAACCTAGTGTCAGTTTCCATGATCGAGGATCAGGGTCTTGGGGTGTCTTTCATTGATGGACACGTGCATGTTTCCCAAGACTGCAGGACCATCTACTTCAGTTGCCATTGGAGCGAGTTGTGGGAAATTGTATAGGTTCTTGTTTTAATCGTAGCATGCTTTAGCACATAGCAGCAACAGTGAGTTGTGTGAGCTTTGGCATAGGAGGATGGCTCACTTGCATCATCCAGCCTTGGGGTTGTTGAGGCACATGGTGACAGGTTTACCAGAGTTCAACACAGGGCAGAGTGATGTGTGCAGGGGGTGTGCTTTGGGAAAGTACACCAAGACTACTTTTCTGAGCAGTGATAGCAGGTCAGCTGGTACTTTTGACTTGATACATTCAGACTTATGCGGACCTATGTCTTCTCTGTGCTTGAGAGGATACGAGTATTATGTGACATTCATTGATGACCATTCCAAGAAGACCTGGATCTACTTTTTGAAGAGCAAGAAGTCCGAGGAAGTCTTCCAGAGGTTCCAAGAGTTCAAAGCTCTTGTGGAGAACCAAACAGGGAGGAAGATCCGAGTCTTGAGATCGGATAACGGGGGTGAGTATACCTCCAAGGAGTTTGATGGATTTTACAGACAGGAGGGGATCAAGAGACAGTTGATAGTTCTGTATACTCCAGAGCACAATGGAGTAGCAGAGAGGAAGAACAGGTCCATTGTTGGAGTAGCTTGAGCTATGTTACATGACCAGTCACTTCCTTTCTTTCTCTAGGCTAAGGCTTGATGCACCGTTGTATATCTTCAGAACAGGAGTCCCCTTCTGGCAGTGGGGAACATCATACTTGAGGAGTGCTTTTCAGGCAAGAAACCTAAAGTAGGCCATTTTCGTATATTTGGTAGTCTGACTTACTCTCATGTCCCTTCAGAGAAGAGGACAAAGTTAGAGCCCATTGCAGAGAAGGGCATCTTTGTGGGTTATGATGAGACTGCGAAGGCTTTCCGTATTTACCTTTCCTCTCAAAGGAAAGTGGTGGTGAGGAGGGATGTGAAGTTTGAGGAGGAGCAAGCCTTCAGGAGGTCGAGAGAGTCAAAGTAGGGAGAGCAGCAGGTCCCTGCACCTCAGGTTGTGGCACAGGTTCCATCTATGCAGCAGTCAGGATCACAGGTTTCCGGGGTTATAAGACCACAGAGTGTTGGCACAGGTTCACTAGGTTCAGTGGTTAGGCCAGCAGGGTCTTCGGGGACAAGTGATGGGTCTACTATTACAGGTACACCTTATAGGGGATCGGGATCAGGATCGAGATCAGGATTACAGGATACACTTGATGTTGGCACACTAGCGTCAGGTTCACAGGTGACTGGGGCTTCTAGCTCTGGTAGCTCTTCAGATGAGGACAGGCCAGTGTGGGAAGAACGTTTAGGGAAGAAGAAGCCTAAGTGGCTTCGGGAGACCTTGAAGGATGCCTTAAAGGATGGGACACCTAGTGACAAGGTGAGAGCCATCAAGATGCCTGACAGATTGGGCATGGTGTTGGTGGCTTGTATACGAGATTTTGAGCTTTCTACTTTTGAGGAGGCCTCCCAGCATTCGGTATGGAGAGATGCCATGATGGATGAGTACCATTCCATCATGAAGAATGATGTATGGGAGATTGTTTCGAGACCGAAGGGGAAGTTAGTGGTGACTTCTCGTTGGCTTTACAAGCTGAAGCATGCAGCAGATGGGAGTGTAGAGAAGTACAAAGCTAGGTTTGTAGCCTGGAGGTTTTCACAGGTTGAGGGCATTGATTATGATGAGACTTGCGTTGGTTGCTCGGTATATGTCTATCAGGGCATTGATTTCCATTGCAGCGGAAATGGGTTGGAAGATCCTTCAGATGGATGTGAAGACCACATTTCTCAATGGGATCATACTGGAGGAGATTTACATTGAGCAACCTCAGGGCTTTGAGATACATGACAGAGAGACACATGTATGCAGGTTGAAGAATGCCCTTTACGGGTTGAAGCAAGCTCCAAGAGCTTGGTACTCCAAGATTGATTCTTACTTGCTGAGTATGGGGTTTCAGAAGAGTGAAGCAGATCCAAATCTCTACTTCATCATGGTTGGAGATGAGCCGCTTGTTCTTTTGCTATATGTTGATGACTTGTTTATCACATGGAGAGAGAGACCCATTGCAGCTTGCAAGAAGTATTTTGCAGCAGAGTACGAAATGACTGATATTGGGCTTATGCATTATTTTTTGGGATTGGAGGTTTGGCAGGAGCCTAGTTCCTAGGGCAGGGAAAGTATGCGGTTGATATTTTGAGGAGATTCAGGATGGAGGATTGCAGGCCTATGTCGACACTTATGATCACCAACTGGAAGAAGCTTCATGCTTTTGAGGGAGAGTTGGTGGATCCTACTTTATACCGTTAGCTTATTGGGTCATTGATGTATCTGGTCAACACGGCCAGATTTGTGTTTTGCAATGAACACTCTTAGCCAGTTCATGGTTGAGTCTAAGAGTGTGCATTGGGTCGTTGCAAAACATGTGTTGCGCTATCTTTTAGGGACAATGGATTTTGGTTTGGACTACAGGAGGTTAGAGGGGACCAGATTGGTTGGCTATACAGATTCAAATTGCGCAGGTAGTGTGGCAGACCGGAAGAGCACTTCCGGATGTTGTTTCAGTTTGGGCTCGGCAGCAATGTCGTGGTTCAGTTAGAAGCAGAAGTTTGTTGCATTGAGTACTGCAGAGGCTGAGTACATGGCAGCGAGTTTGGCCAGCTGCGAGGCCTTGTGGCTTCGCAAGTTTATGGTGAATTTATTTGGTCAGGAGCTTAGGCCTACGGTGATTCACCGTGACAATCAAAGTTGCATCCAGCTCTTTGAGAATCCAGTCTTTCATGACCGGTCAAAGCACATAGAGATCATATATCATTTCATCCGAGACTATGTTCAGAGAGGAGCAGTCACGCTTCAATACATTTCCATTGATGAGCAGGTAGCAGACATATTGACGAAGTCTTGTGGGAGAGGCAAGTTTGTCTTCTTCAAAGACAAGTTGGGAGTGGTGCAGAACACCTTCCTCGGTAAGAGGGAGTGTTAGTTTTGTACCTAGGGAAGTGTTCCCCTAGTGACTTTTGTCTTAGTCACTTAGAGAGGGGACATAAAGTGACCCTTGCATTAAATGACTTAAGTAAAAGCATTTAATTTGACTTTAGAGCATTAAAGTCACTTTTTGATAAATTTAAGTGGGTGAGTGAAATAATATTTTAGAAATAAAATATGAGCATTTAATTTCAGTGCTTGATTTAATCTAATCTCCATTGTTAGATTAGACTCACCCTAGGTTTTTCTCAAAAAGGCATTGGAAAGGCATTTTGCCTCCCTTTTGCAGATTGAAGTGAGAAGAGAGAGCTGAGAGAGAGAAGAGAGAAAGTTTCCATTTTTCTTGAGCAAGAGAAAAAATTTGCAGCATGTGAATCGAGGGAAAGGACAGCAGCAAAGAGGGCACGAAAATCGAGAAGGCAACAACATTTATTGTTGCTCCGTACAGTACATTTTTTTGAGGCAGCGGGCACGTTTTTCTAGGCAGATTTTTGGGCATGATTTTCGAGAATTTTTTTTCTTGGGCACGGATTTCGAGGTCTGCACTGTCAGTCCGTACGGTATAGTCCGTACAGCCCGTCAGTACAGTTCTTACAGCAGCATGGAAATCGAAGCAGAAAACAGAAGAAAAAAATATGAGTTTGATTTTTTTCCTGTTTGGCGCGGAAAATGAGGCAGAAATTTTCTCTTTTGGGTTGACATAAGTTGGTCTGAAAATTTCTTAGTTTTGCTGTAAATTTCCCTATAATAAAATCTCTCTCTCTGACTGGTTTTCTCCTTGTGGGTTTTTCCAGGGCCATTGGCCAAAAATCCTAGTGTTCTGTGTGATTAAATGACGTGCTGATTTTTATTTACTGTCACTGAAAAAGATTAGTTACAACAGTGTTTTAAGTCTGAAATTTTTTGTTTATTTCCAGCACTTTATTTTTTTGAGAATGTCATAAACAGAGATATAATTTTTACTTAAAACCGGTGGCTGAAAACTAGTGAAAAATGTACAGATTCCTTTCATCGCATCAATTTCTGTTAGCTACAGAATATTCATAAAAGCGATCTCCTTGCTTCTTACATTATATTGAATCTCTGTTTATTGGAATTTACCACACAGAAAATGTGTTTAGTTTCTGACGTCTGGAATGCTACAGACCTGCGCTACAATCTAATCCAAGTCTTACTCATTTTCTTGGATCGACTATATACTTGTCATTAAAGACCTTTATCACAATGAAAAGAGGCGCAAACCACCCATACTGTGTCCTATTACTGGACTTCCATTCACAAAGAGTCAAAATGCTGATCCACAAATCAAAGATACATTACTACAGAATATAGGAAGGCAGTCTCACGTATAATGAAGGTCTAAACACTCTGATTTAAGTAACAAACTTTATATACAAATTCCTGTAACCACAGAAATTCCTTCTATACCTCTCTCTGGCTTGGCTCCACAGATTTTTTCTGGGCATTGCTCAACCCTTGGCCACTCAAAAAAACTACTATGTCCTGTAGGAGTACAACTACAATATAAAGAAGGATTAAAACTACTAATTAGTTTAGATCCTAATTATTCGCCATCAGATCTACGACTACCCCTAAGATCTTTCTAAATTTCTTTCAACCCTCGATACACCTAAGATCTTTCTAAATGTCTTTCAACCCTCGATATCTGCTTAGGAAGGCTGATTCGATTATATACTTGGCATTTTATTAAACACTCACTTATCTTAAAATCCTTATAAATTCTAATTGCAAATTTAGGAATATCATTAAGGGAACCCACTCCCTGTACTATGCATGCTTGTCCTGCAACCCATCAATCTACATGTTAGTTTCTTACCCTGTATTGGTGTAGGCTTGTCTCCATGCATTTTTCTAAATCTATATTATGCATGGATTTAATAAGGCCGCCATTAATATGATGGAAAGCAATTAATAATGTTACTCTTAATATATGTACTGAATCACCTTTATATTGTTATCATTTCAGCGAACTTAACAAGTTAGTGCAGCTGCATCAGGTTATAAATTAGTACTTGTTTCCAATGAAAAGTCAGGGTGTATGTTTGAAGTTTTTGATACTACACTAATGAACAAATATATGTCTAGGTCTTGGATGATATTCATGGGACTATAAGAAAACAAGTAGATGATGCAGGACTGTCAAGAGTTGTGGAGCATGCAGCTGAGGATTTATGTATAGATCTTATTGTTGCACCTACTCTAAAGTAGGTAAAGAATGATCCACTTACTGTGCTGCTCAATGTTGCTGCCTTTCACACACCTGGGTCACGTGGCAAAAATCTTCAAGCCACTTGGTGTGTCCTTGGGGGCAAGTCTCGAGTCAAGGCTGTCACCTTGTTCTTGACTCCTCCGTTTAGACTCAACTCCTAACGAAGCTAAGGGGGGTAGACCCTATTAAGTTACTAAGGAAAAATGATTTAGTATGGTGATGTTAAACTGAATGAATTATTTAGGAGTTTGAAGTTTAACCATAAACAACCATAGATGAAAAGATACAAAATGAGTGCACGAAAGCACAATGCTGAGACACAATATATATATATATAGCAAGAAAATAACTAGTGCCTTAAAATGGAGTCAAAAGATAATCAATGTGCTTTCATGTGCTTGGAGTGAAAGTTTTGCGATTGCCTCTTGGTATGTTTTAAGTTAATGTGAAATATGAGTTGATTAAAATTAGGCGAAGGGGGGACTCCAGATATACCCGAGAGTACTTGGAGTATGTCCAAACTAAACCGTCACGGCTACCCGCAAGGAATATGTGGGCTGAATGGAGTCTCTGGGGCTATTGTTCATAACGCACCCGTTAGGGTGTGACAGAGATCGGTGCCCCGAGGTCACTTTTTAGGAGTTCCCGCTTCCTTTGGGTATTTTGCCACTGTAATAGTTTGATCTAGGTGTTGGATTTCCACTTGATGGTTTGTCAATTTGGGAGAGTGAATCTAATTATTCTAGTCACTCAAGTGCTTTTGATACAGCTTGACTGATCGGACGAACCGCAGCCAAGTGCAAAGCATACACACCGGAGTCTTGTCAATTTTAGTAAATTTTGAGATGGGTGTTCTTGTTAAAAAAAAACCCTCCAGGAACCTCTTTCGATCCAAGTGGATCTCAATCAAGGAGGGGTTAATTTTATAATAGTTGAAGAAACAAATCATGAAAAGGAAAACACAGATACACAATTCCGGTTTTCTAATTAGTCCTACCACGCATCTCTTTCCCCTTTCGGGTCAATCGGGAAGTCATGGGGTAAGTATTAAGATTACTTTGAAATCTCAAAAATGGAATATGAAATTGATAATAAATCAAAGTATACTACCCTGCAGATTAGAACTACGCTAGTTTGCAAAAAAAAAAGGAAAGAAAAACAAAAAGGAAACACGGACACAAATCCCCCCAGGGGGGATGGTGAAATAGGCTCGAAAGAGCCTATTCGAAAGGACCTTTTCTTTTTATTAGCAGCGATTTACAATATCAACAAATTAAAATTGATGCACTTTGGTCCTTGTTATCTAGGATCCAAAGGCTTACAACAAGCTTGTAACAAGCTAGAATTAAAACACAGTGGTGGGGGAATCTTCCGGGAAGCTTCGGTTCGTCCAAGAGTCGGAAATTGGGCAGAGTCTCCTTCTCTTTTTTGTTAAAACTGCTAAAAAACAGCGAGCAATCAAAATCAAATGTGCCCAAACACACTTTGAAAGTGTTTTGGGTCACTACACTAGTTACTGAAAAAAAACTTAAGTAAATTTTTGTTAAGTTGGGGTAATCTAGTTTTGCAAAAGGGAACCAAGGAAAGCAAGCTTTCCTTGGGATCTTGGCTTGCTGTTTGGGCAACCAATGAGATGTGCACTTTTATTGCAGAATATGAAACTTTAAAGTACAGCAAATGAAACTACCTTAAAAGCAAGCTACAAATTTTCATTAAAATGCTTGCAAAAAGAGGATAATCAGCTAGATCTTTTAAAATATAACTTTATATGCAAAACGGAACTGAGATCTAAACTTAAGAAAGGATCTTACTAACTAGATCTATATGTAATTTTCTTAATGAGACAGATCTAAGCAATAAGACTCTTTAAAAGTAACCAATTTGAAGAGAAATTAAGATTTTGAAGGAGGCAGAGAGAGAAAGAGTGTTTGAAGCCTGGGAATGTTCAGCTTTGGATTCTGCTTTGGTGGAACACCGAGGGACTATGTCATTCAGAAAATCTTGAAGATGAGGAAGATGCAAACCAGCTCAACCTCTTCTACAAGCGAGATCACCTACAACTTAGAAATCCTTGCACAAACAGATGGTTAAAACATAGGTGTTGCTGGAAGAGATAATTGGAAAGCATGCAATTAAACTTAAAATACATACAACTCCAATAGATCTGAAACAAGCAGCAGTAAGAGCATAAATCAAACTAGAATAAACTCTTACCCTAACAGGAGGGAGCTCTCTCCTTCAAGGCCAACAATTAACCAGCAAAAGCAATGATAAATAATACAGATTATACCTCATAAGCATTTGACAATCACCATCCACACATGAAGAGCATTACACCATAGATCTTGCCTCCAAAGCTTCTTTATTCCAGAATAATAAACAATACAGTACAAGAGCAACAACACCTCGATCCCAGTTCTAACTAGCTTGGAAGAGGCTGCTTGTGCTTTGATTTATACAAAAACCAGGAGATCTAGCCCAGGGGAGGCGCAAATCCCAAGGAGACAGATCAAATCAGCTGATGGAGAGTCAATCAATGCAGATTTGAAGTTGAACTGAGCCTACTTGTCAATTGGGGGCTTGATTGAGCTGACAAATCAACCCATAAATCGACACATCAGTCCACAGAGCTCCCAGGAGAGTCCACACGTGTGGAGGAGAGAGGGTGCAATTCCCCATAAAGACTGCTAAAGATCAACTCTGGATCTGATTTTATCACCTCCTTTAGTCAAGGATTTGTCAGATCTAGTCAATCTGGTTCAGATCTGACTGATTTCAATCAAATCGGTTGAGAATCCACTGATCTATGATTTTGGATTTGCTCCATTATTCACTATGTTGCACAAATTTCTGGAACGCAGGTACACAGACACGAGTATCCAATACGGCTAGAAGCTTCGCCCAAATTCACAGGAAACGTAGGGTTGGGAGCGGCAATAATATATATTAATTTTTTTAAATATATTTAAAAAAATAAAGTTAAAAAATACATAATTGATTAATTTCATAGCTTAAACTATTTTATCCTCTTAATCCTCTAGTAGTGTCATGAAATTCATTCTTTTTAAATTTGCTCACACCTCTAGGTCCACATTATACAAATCTTATTGTACGAGTTTGTAAAGGCAGGTTGCATATATGTGTACAAAGCACCAATAGCTTCATAAATAATACGATTAAATATTTTTCTAATTCTTTGTTCCAACTCCATTTGTATTATTGCTCCTAAGAGTTCTTAGTCTTTGGGTGCCTCTGCATTTTTGTTATGGTAACTACTACTTACTTCTAATTTGAATGAACTTGATTGTTTTAAGTTCAACTAACAAACTTTCAAATCTTTTGGTATCTTGAATTTGATATGGTTTATGATCCTAAATTGCTATATCAGGAAATATGAATAACATAAGCTAGTTGAAGTCATTTGAGATATGAATTAAAGTAGTTCAATATCTTAGTATTGTAAAAAATCCATGTATATTCACTTAAGTACACTTGCAACATATATTGAGTGTGAATGGATCCAAACATTTAAGAGGTGTGGGCCCTCTTTATTTATATAACCTTGAAAATAAAAAAATGGCATAATTGATAGATTCAATTGAAATTTTTATTATTGGTGATTTTTTGACATAATAAACTTCAACCATTCAATTGAGTTTCAACACTTCTTATGATTTTGGCCTCCACATGGTCGGGAGCTTGTAGAAGCTCCCAATAAAAAGGGAGCGGCAAAAGCAAGTTCCCAAAAAGCTCCCGAAAAGCTTCCAAGTTCCCAAGGAAGCTCCCATAAAAAAGGGGACGTTTCGTACCAGCTCCCAAGCTCCCAAGAGCGAGGAAACGTCGGGTATGGGTTACCAAAATCCCGGGAGCAGTACCCGTGCAACTATGATTATTCATCAATTTATTAATTAAAATAATCAATAATTGATTTTTGGGGCTTTTTGACCTGAGTGATGGAAAATCACTCAAAACTAGGAAATAGTGGGTCCGTGGGTTTACATGGTGCTCTTAGTTTGAAAATGAGCACCTACATGACTGAAACTGATTATTTGGCCCACTTTTATTACAAAATCAGTTTTTCCAATTAAACTATTAAAAAATAGCTCAAGTTTTGGAAAAATTAAATTTAAATAAAAAACACTGAAAAACCTAAAAATTTGAAAAATTGAAAAAACTTAGGGGGACTTAGATATGTTCATATGACTCGACCATGATGTCTAGCATGTTTATACATTGACACATAGACTCTAATAACCTCAAATAGGCCTAAATGCCAAGCCGACTTCCCCAACTTTGGAGGTATGGAGTGAAAAACTCAGAAATTATCAGTTGTTTATTCAACAACCAATAATAACCAAGGGAAAAAACACCCTGGGCTGATCAGATTGACAAATAAAGTCCAAGAGACCAAGTCTTTTACAGACACTATCATGCTAGAACATTTATTACAATTTCCCCATGGGGTATGAACATGTGATATAGTACAACAAGCACTTCCCAGAAGTACTTCCAAAGGTCTTTTGAAGTCCGAACAAGTTATCTTTGTCCGGTTCACCAGGCTCACTTGATAAAAAACCACTAAGTACAACTTAGGTGGTAACACTCAACTCACAGGTATGCAAAGATTGATTGTGTAGATGTTCACACAGGTGTAGTAAATCTAGTCTTTTGTATTTGAAACCATTTAAATGCTTTTGATAAATATATACTAACATGTTAGCATTTTGTTGCTTGATTGCAGTGGAAGGACCAGCAGCATTGTTGAGACTTCAACATCACAAGAAGCACCAGGATTGCCTTGCTGACTAGTCCACACATGCTATTGCAGTAGATTTCCTTGCTGACTAGTCCAGACATGCTATTGCAGACTGCAGTAGATTATGTATTAGGAGCCTAGATATTATATCACATGGGTTACATGTGTATTTTATACTCATTTGGACCTTTATATTGCTCTAAATTTCTATATTTTATTCTGACAGTTATTATTTCCCGTATACTTTTTCATATATATTTTATCTTTCTGGACTTTGTGGGTCTTAACTTCTGCAGTATTAATCAACACAATATGCAGTTTCTTTATCTATTTTTCTATTTTTGTGGAATTGTCTGGTCATGGATGCGTCCTATCACTTCTCTTAATTTTAATTGTTGCTTGGATAGCGTAGGTTGTGCTGCTTCTTATTCAGTGTTGTATCTGTCTGTGAATTATATCAAATCATATATGTTTTGTAGGTTAATATTTTGGAGCAAAATACTAATAAACTTTGAAAGAAGGCATGTAGGATTTAAATTTTAACATTTCTTGCCAAAACCAGTAACACCTGCTGTGTAGCCAAATACTTCGGCCACAAGAAAAATCTGCCTTGCAGACAACAAACTTACAAAGTCTTGGATCCTTCTATCTGTACAGATTGTGCATTGCATCCTTCTTGATATGCATGGCACATGCATTGATTTTCTTGCTCTTTTATAAGTTAGTAGATTTTCTTGCTCTTTTACAAGTTACTGTCATAAAATTCGTAGTATTATATTTTGATTGAAAGGAGCTCCAAATTATTGATTCTCAAACTGTCATAAGTTTGTAACAATATTATGGTGGCCATGGCTGTTTTTTCTTCCTACTACGCTGGTCTTTTGGTGGGTAAGAGGATTTTCTTTAAGATCTTAAATTGTATCTAAAGTTTTGTCAACCCTATTTGTGCCATGGATGTTCAGTTTTTCTGGGGTTGATGTACATATTATGGGCTAATGGCAGCTCAAACACGCTCCCCTGTATTTGTGTGTTCTTGCCTCTACTAATTTTTGTTAGCAAGTCTGTCATTCTTTGACAAGTCGGTAGATATTGTGTGGGTATGTGGCTGAGGACTCTATGGTCTACTGATATAAATTTATTGCCTTAAGATTCATGTCATTAATTATTGATTGACAGGATCTTGAAATTTATGATTCTCTGATTCTCAGAAGTTTGTGACTATATTATGGTGGCAATGGCTATTTTTTCTTCTTGCTATGCTTTTTTTAATGGGTAACATGATTTTTGGCAAGGTCCATATCTGAAGTTTACTATCCCTGATTGTGCCATGGATGATCATTTTTTCTTGGTTTGATGCATGTGTTGTGGACTAATGGCAACTTAACATTGCTCCCCTATATTTTTGTACTTGTCTTCACTAATTTTTGTCCAGTGAACTTTGAGAGGTGTTGTCCTACTTTTCTGCATTTCTGCAGGGGGGGTGATATATTTGTATTCAATATATGTTGATCCACTTTGTAAACTACGATATGTTGATGATGTACATCAGTGGGAGTTGAGGTAGCTAAATTGGTTTTTTGAGACTAATATTGAATTGAATGTACTTTTTAAAGTCAAGATTGAGATCAATTAACTTGTAGAACTTTATTTCAAAGTTTATGCTCATTAAACTTCTTTGAATGTTAGATTAAATGGTGAAATCAATACAGGACCTGGTCTTGAATTTCAGATGTCTTTTGGATTTTCAAGGGCTGGATGTTTTCTTTCTCTCAATAGATACATCATGTATGGTGATTTAGTTTCTAATTCCTTGCAGAAGTGTTGTAAAGTATTTTTGACTTGCGTAGCTGCATAAAAATGAAACAAAAGTTGGTAGCTACATCTTTAGCTTAGAAATGCATAACAGTGGCATCTACGCATGTGGTACTTGCTTAAACTGTAGCAGTTACATTAACCACAAACAGCTACGCAGCTTGCACTTGGTAAGCTGGATGTGTTCTTTCTTTCAATAGATACATCGTGTATGGTGATTTAGTTTCTGATTCCTTGCAGAAGTGTTGTATAGTCTTTTTGACTTTGCGTAACTGCATACAAATGAAACAAAAGTTGGCATCTACTTATCTGGCTTAGAAATGCATGACAGTGGCACTTGCTTAAACTGTAGCAGTTACACAAGCAGCTATGCAGCTTGCACTTTGTAAGCAGGCATTTATGTAAAATTTCAATTATATTTTTGTAGGAGAATTGTTGCAGGAAGAGAACTCCCTTTTTAGCAAACCCAGTGGCCACTATACACTTCTGCCATTACAAGGATTCAAGCTCAGCTTGGGGGGATTGCTAATGCTCAGAACATAAGATGGCATGAGTAGGAAGCCTTTTTGTTTTCATTCTTGATGTCGTTGATTTGCTTTATGGTGTTTCTTAGCAACCCTAAATCAGTTTTATTTTTCTGCTAATGTTCTTGTAGTCAGTTTGGTTTAATTGGGAAAACAATTGCATCAAATGATATTGCGCTCTAAATGCAGGAAAGATGGATACATGGAGTAGACATGTTCATACTGTGACATTCACATATACCAATCAAACTAGTTGACAATGTGCATAAGTAAATGCGTGAATGTCGAGGCTTTGCTTATTTATAGTATTGTGCTTGGCTGATCTCCTAGTGAGTTGCATCAACAGATCATAGGAGATTCTTTACATGTTTTTTGTATGAATTTCCCGAGTGTATTTCATCCACCAATTCTGGTACTCCTTGCATCATGATAGATGTTGACAACCAAAAAATCCTGTGGTTAGCTTTTGATGGCAAGTAACTTGAATCATTTCGCTGTTACAACAGGCAACACTTATTGCATAAATTTAAGTTTTGAAGTGATTGCATAGAGTATAAAATGGCATTTGGGTAAGAATTTGAACAGAACAAGAATTTTGCAACAAATGTATAATTATTAGGATATTGAGGATGTGATTAGAGGGAGAACTACAAAAAGATCTTTGTGCCCATGTCTAGCATGTGTATTGCTCATGTAAGGATGCTCTGTGATTCAACAATTTGAATCATTTTGCACTACATGACTGATAAGGCAAAACAACTAGTGGTTAGACACCCTATCTTCAAGGATCATCACACGTCAAATGGTAGGCAAGTGATGTATGGGGAAACAAAGATGGTAAAGATTGGCATGTGATATACACCACCTCTATAATTATTAGGAGACCGAGTGTTACGTCCCCTTCCCTCTACATTAGCATATAAGGGAGGAACGTGACTTCACTACTCGTTTAGATACCATACTGTCCATATACCCACTTGACTGATATGCGTAATAATTTCAAATTTATTATTTCTTTCTTAAACACAGTCATGGGTCATGTTCATCCTTTAACATTCATGCTTAAGCATAAACACCACTGTAATAGTCGTTCCGTAGCGGACAAATCCACTCTGCAACCAGAAAAGTCGTTTCCGCACTGAAACTGATTTTTCCGACTTCCAACTTTGGACTTCGGGTAGCGGAAATACTAAAATGTGGTATACTCACTTGTTACTTTTCCGTTTTTCGATTTCCAACCTTCCGACTTTCGACTTCCTACTTCGGGTAACGAAAATCCTGAAATGCGGTATGCTCACTAGTCACTTTTTCGCTTTTTGACTTCTGACTTTCGACTTCGGGTAGCGGAAATCTTGAAATGCGGTATGCTCACTTGTCACTTTTATGCTTTTCAACTTTCGGCTTCGGGCTTCGGACTTCAGAAATCCGAGCCACGATACCCTTACTCTTTCACTTTTCGCTTTTCGACTTCCGACTTTTTGCTTTCCCTGGGTCGACTTCGGGATGTGAAAATCCACGAAATGACTACTTTATCTTTTGGTTTCCCACTTTTCGACTTTCGACTTTTCACTTTTTTCAGGATGATACCAGGGTGCGGAAAATTGACTTTTTGCCTTAACCTTTTTCTGCTTTGTCGATTTTTGCCTTTCTCAGCGGGCTTGGGGTGTCAAAATCCAACTTTTTCCTTATCTTTTTCCCATTTTTCCCTCCTTTCGACTTTCGACTTCCGCCTTCCGCAGGTGGATTATGAAGGGTGGAAAAACACATTTTTTCTTAAGAAAGCCACATTTCTAACTCTAGCCAGGTATCCAACCTCCATGATCATAAGCAAAATGTAGTGGGAAAACACAAGGCATATATAGATGCAAAATACAGGGACATTTAACGACAGTAAATTCTACTTAAATCTTTAATAAACATTCAACATAGTGAATACATTCATAAGATTATACATTGCAGAAATAATACAACAAATAATACTTATCTTGAAGATGAAGCTATCCCGCAATTAGCTATGTCGATGCAACGTTCCACCCAACCATAGGCCAGTTGTGTTCATTAATCTCTCAACACAACTGCCACCTCCGAAATGTGCATGATTTTCACAAGAAACTAGGGAACCCCAGGTTCACACAAAGCCATAACATATCAAACATAGTCAAACCAACCTACAGTTGGGTTTATCAGACAATCCATCCAAGCAATGCAAAATTGGGTTTATCAGGCCGCAGGAAAACAAGTCGTTACACTACTGGGTTTATCAGACTACTCAGCCAAGCCAACTAACAGTCGAGTTTATCACACTGTAAGCAGTCAAGCCAACATTCACATTGAGGACCAACCAAGCCAACTAACAGATGGGTTTATCAGGCTACTCAGTCAAGCCATCTCATTGCTGGGTTTATCAGGCTACTCAATCAAGCCATCTCATTGCTGGGTTTATCAGGCTACTCAACCAAGCCAACTAACAGTTGGGTTTATCTGGTTGTCCAACCAAGGATCACACATGGCTAAATGCACATCAAGACACTACTAAGCCAACACATCATTGGGTTTATCAGGTTGCTCAGCCAAGCCAATATATGATTGGGTTTATTAGGTTTCCCAACCAAGCCAATATATTATTGGGTTTATCAGGTTGTCATCCAAGCCAATCTATGTTTGTGTTTATCAGGCTACCAAGACAGTGGATAGGTAGAATGACTAAGCTAGTGACTGATTCACAAAACTAGGTGTTGATGTGTTTGTAACTTCGAAAGATATTCTGATGTATATTATCATTGTATATTGTTGTATCCCCATTGGGGATGTGTGTTACCCCTTTATGGGATGTCTAAATTGTGTCTAGACCTTGAGGTACAACCTTTGTTATAAGTCGAGGCAATATTCCCCAGTGTAACATCATGTAATATGTAATTGTGGTCTCTCTAGGAGAAGTGGGCCCCATGTGAGATGACATGTAGGCTCGAGTCTTATATTTGGTCAGTGACTTGAAAGGGTATATATAGGGAGGTGATGTCCCTCATTTATACACATCTCACACACTCTCTAAGGCGCATGAGAGAGAGACAGTCAAACGAGGAGAGAAATATAGCCGCTGAACAGTTCTTATTACTGCTTTTGATAATCTTACTATTATGAAGAAGTTTGCGGGGTTTTCTCATTTATGGTTTCCCCAATGAAAATTTGCGTTTTGTGTATCTTTTATATCTTATGCATTTTGTTGTACTCGTTATTCTTTCAGATAAAGATCCTAGATAATCTAATCAGATCTTAAGAAAATCTAAATCTAGGGATACCTCCACAAGATTTATCTAGCTTGGCATCCACAATACCTACACACCCAACACAAGGAAGTATCCCCTTCTCTGCTACACAATCCCTCGGGCTATACCTTCTCTTCCAGTGCTCTTCAGGATGTGCATAAAGACTCACTAGGCACTCTTATTTTTTTTGTGAGGTTCCTCTCTTCACTATGTTTATCAAGCCAATTTAGCATCTCTTCCACTCCTAAGTCTTGCATACAATTCAGAACCAAACCATGGTACACATAACAACAAGCCACAATGATACATAGCAACACAGGGCTCCACTCTGTAACACAGACAACCAGGGTTCCATACCACTCACTCTGTAACACAGGAGAAACAAGGTTTCACTTGTACACAAGAGACGAGGGTTCCATACCACTTTGAGACACAGAAAAAAACTGCAAAAACACGTTGCAATACTCTGCTAGCTCTTGTTACGTGAGGAAGAATTATGCGTGAATCCCAAATAATCGAATCCTGTGTGAATGAAGCTAACATTGTTGAACAAATCGTTTCGCGACTTAGGATAGTGAATAATGAATCCCCCCCGTGGAATGGAATGGAAGAAAATGACAAAAAACATTCTCGGCGACCCAAGAATGACGGACTGGGCACACATTCATGTGATTACTTGCTTTAGAAGCAAGAATGCGGCTTCCCCCAGGCTGCAGGTTTGCTCAGACTGCAGGATGGCTCAATCACGAAACCGATTGCCATGCCTCGCTCTACTCATGGCGTTAACTGCCTCAACCACTCTTCTAGAAGAATTAAATGATTGAGTACAAAGGACGAAAAGGGTAGATGAGAGATTATGGTTTCTCTCATCGACATTTGGTCTCACCCTATTGGCTCAAGGGTTTGGATAAATCCTTCTCTATTCCTTGTGAAATCATGCCCCCATCTCTTTCGTTGCAGTACATAGTTAATTGTGGTATTTTATTAAATTGCATATTTACATGATATCTCAAAACATATCGTGCTTGACCATCACAAGAACCATCGACATCAACCTTGATCGTCAATACATAAAACACCAAATCAATGACAGGGCCTTGGCCTTGAGCTCGTCGCCATGATTTAAATACATTATATACATCATGTGCAATTTTAATACCATGGGGTCAAAACCAAGGTATTACATTCTCCTCACCCTTACATTAGCACTGCCCTCAGTGCTCTGCAAAATTTAACAAAAATGGATGTGTCGATCGCATGGAATCCACCAGCTCCCATGTAGCCTTAGTAGGACCATATTGCTTCCACAACACCTTTACTTGTTCAACGGCTTGATTCCGGAGCATTGTGACCTTGTCGAGGATGTGCAATGGCTCGGTTTGGAACTCTCCCTTGGGTTCCACCTGAATCACATCCCAATTCATCACATGGTTAGGGTCATGTACATATTTCTTAAGCAAAGAAACATGAAAAACATTATGAGCTCTAGGGTTAGCAAGCAATGCAAGTCTATATGCAACTAACCCTATTCTTTCAAGCACTTCAAAAGGCCCACAATATCTAGGTGACATCTTGGCACAACTTCTAAGCTTCAAGGAACCCTTGGCTTCACTCTAAGGTAAACATGATCCCCATTATTGAAATCTCTATGCACTCTATGCTTGTCTGCATATATTTTCTGTCTATCTTGGGCTGCTTTCAAGTTCTGGCTGATCTTTGCAACCTCTTGCTCCATTTCCTTGAGCAATTATGGACCAAGCACTATCCTATTCATTGGATTATCCCAAGTCACTGGTGTCCTACACCTTCTTCCATACATAGCTTTGTATGGAATCATTCCCAATGATGCTTGTTGTCCATTATTACAGGAAAACTCTACCAAGTGTAAATAACCCTCCCACTTGGATGGTTTGTCCATCACAGACATGCGAAGCATGTCTTCAAGCACTTGATTCACTCTCTCTGTTTTCCCATCGATTTGAAGATGGTATGCAGTGTCGAAGTTCAACTTTGTACCCAAATATACAAACAAAATTTTCCAAAAATTGGAAGTAAATTTGGTATCCTTGTCAGAAATTGGTGCCTTAGGCAAACCATGCAATCTGAAAATCTCTTTCATGAAGATTTTTGCAATGGCATCAGCCTTACACATGGACTTAACCGATATAAAATGTGATGCCTTTGTCAACTTGTCCATCACAACCATGATGTAATCATGTTGTCTCACAGTAATTTGCAATCCTGTAATAAAATCGATGGAAATAACTTCCATTTCCATTCTGGGACCGACAAAGGATGCAATAAACCTTTTGGGTGTTGATGCTCAACCCTCACCTATTCACATTTCATGCACTTAGAAATATATTTAGCAATGTCCTTTTTCATTCCCGACCAAAAATACTGCTTTCTGGCTGTAGAAATTGTTTTCTATATCTTGGGTGACCAAAATATGGAGCTTGATGGATTTCATCCATAACAGTGCTCCTCAAGTCTTCCACATTTGGAATATAAATTCTGTTCCTGTAGGTAACATGTTCATCTTCTTCCTATTTATATTTCTCATACTTATTTTCAAGGCTTTGCTGCTGCAACTTGTCTTTTATTTGCACATACATTTCATCATCAATAGTATGATTAATAATCTGCTGCCTCAAATCTGGTTGGAAAATACTAAGAGATGCCACATGCATTTTCATGTACTTTCCTCTTGAGTGCATCAACCACCTTGTTTTCTTTTCATTTAATGTGTTTGATTTCAAAATCAAATTCACACAAAAATTTCAACCATCTAGCTTGCCTAACATTTAAATTTGGCCGATCAAACAAGTATTCAGACCACAATGGAATGTCCTCAGCTCAAATTTCCTTCCCATTAAGTAATACCTCCACATCATGAGAGTATGTACTACGGCTGCAAGTTCTAAATCATGAGTCACATAGTTTTTCTCATGTTCTTTCAATTTTCTTGACTCATACCATACCACGTGGTTGTCTTGCATAAAAACTCCTTCAAGTCCTTGATTGCATGCATCAATACACACCATAAGGTCTTTTTCCGGGTCTGCAATTTTTAGAATTTGTGCACTTGTAAGAAGATTCTTCAACTGCTGGAAGCTTTCTTCACATCTTGGTGTCCATTCAAACTTTATCCCCATTCTTTTGCAAAGAAGTGATTGAATGTGCAACCTTGGAGAATCCTTCAATGAACCTCCTGTAGTATCCTACAAGTCCCATAAAAGATCTCACATCTATCACATTTCTTGGGGTTGGCCAATTCATGATGGCCTCAATCTTCTCAGGGTCTATAGATATGCCTTCCTCTGAGATAATGTGACCCAATGAATTTTATCCTTATAGAAGTCACATTTGTTCAATTTTGCATACAACTTATGCTCCTTTATCAATTTCAATGTCAGTCTCAAATGTTCTTCATGCTCTTCTTCATTCTTAGAATAAATAAGAATGTCATATAAGAGGACAAGAACAAACTTGTTTAGATACTTGTTGAAAACACTATTCACAAGACACATGAATGTAGCTAGTGCATTTGTGAGACCAAATGGTACCACCACAAACTCATGGTGTCCATACTTTGTTCTAAATGTTGTCTTAGAACAAGGAGACAAGGAGATACAACAACACAAGGCTCCACTCTATAACACATACAACTAGGGTTCCATACCACTCACTCTGTAACACAGGAGAAACAAGGTTTCACTTGTACACAAGAGACCAGGGTTCCATACCACTCTGTAACACAGAAAAACACTGCAGAAATGCATAGCAATACTCTAATAGCTCTCACTACTTGAGAAGGAAGAATTCTGCGTGAATCCAAAATAATCGAATCCCGCGTGAATGAGGATAACACTGTTGAACATATCATTCTGCGACTCAGGATAGTGAATAATGAATCCCCCCACAAAATGGAATGGAAGAAATTGACCAAAAACATTATGGGCGACTCAGGAATGATGGACTGGACATACATTCACGTGATTACTTGCTTCAGAAGCAAGAATGCGGCTTCCCCCGGGCTGCAGGTTTGTTCAAACTGCAAGCTGCCTCAGTCACGACTATGCCTCGCTCTGCCCAAGGCATTAACTGCCTCAACCGTTCTTCTGGAAGAATTGAATGATCGAGTACAGAGGACGAAAAGGTTAGATGAGAGCTTATGGTTTCTCTCATCAACATCTGGTCTCACCCTATTGACTCAAGGGTTTGGATAAATCCCCTCCCTATTCTTTTTGAAATCATGCCCCCTTCTTTTTTCATTGCAGTGCATAGCTAGTTGTGTTATTTTATTAAATTGCATATTTACATGATATCTCAAAATATACTGTGCCTGACCAACACGAGAACCATCGGCATCAACCTTGATTGCCGATACATAAAACACCAAATCAATGGCAAGGCCTTAGCCTTGAGCCCCTCGCCATGATTTAAATACAATATATATATCATGTACAATTTTAATACCATGGGATCAAAACCAGGGTATTACATTGAAGGTGTGATTAGAGGTAGAAATATAGGAGTTTTGTGAGCATGCATATCACTCATGTGATGATGCTATGCGATTCAACAATTTTCATAGTTTGATAAGGGAGAGCAACTAGTGGTTGGACACCCTATCTTCAAGTTTCGTCACATGTCAAATGGTTAGCAAGTGATATTTAACAAAACAAGATGGTAAGGGCTGGTGTTTGCTGGAGACAACGACAATTCAATTTGGCATGATATTTGAAAATCCAATTCTGAATGTATTGATGGAGGAAGATATTTAATTAAATTCATTAATTTGTGGGTTTGGTTTAGATATTGTGCATACTGCATGTTTTATTATGACCATTAGTTTTGAATCACAATTTTATTCAAGAGAGTCAATTTATGTACACCATTACCATCCATGAATCTGTCCAAATGCAACAAACAGTTCCTATTCGTTGTTGATTTACCATTAAGTGCCCTTATGAACTTTCATAGCAATTGATCTGAAGGAGCGGGATTGGTAGTAGACACAAGCCGATGGAGAGTAATCAATTTATCCGATGTGTAATTTTGGCAAAAGTTGTTTGCTTTAATGATTGTCAGGGTATTCTCCTAGCTTGACATTTATCAAAGTAATATTTTCGTGTATCCGTCACTGCGCAACAATGGACCCTTTCCCTTATTGATTTATCATTGAGTTCCCACTTGAACTTTGATGTCCAATTGATCTTAGGTAGTGGGATTGGCCGTAGATACAATCTTAAAGAGTAGAATCAATTTATATGATGTGTAATTCTCCCAAAACTTGTTTTCTTTGGTGATTGTCAAAGTATGCTAGCGTTTACCAGGGTAAGAAGATTTTGTCTTTCCAATGTCTAAATCTAACTGAATTTGGAGAGGATTTTGAATTGCAGTTTGAGTTAGTCTTTGTAAAATTCAAATTGTTGTCCAATCATTATTTTTCCCTAGGTGAGAAGAACTATTAGTTAAGGTTATCGAATATGATATTGTGTTTGAATTATAGATTGAACTTGAAATTTAGTTCAAACCCTGTGCAAGTAAGGGAAATCTTCTCAAGAATAATGCAACAAAGTTTGTACCTACGGAAAATTCTACCCATGTTGTATTCAATCTTTAATTGATATGGATGTTACTGGTTGGATGATTTGTTGGGATTTGGTTATTCACTAATTAACAAGTCGTGTTTGGATGATGTAGTGTTCTATAAAATTCTTCTTTACAAATTTTGTCCAGTTTAGAAGCTTTGAGCTCTTGCTAGTTGAAAATGATTTTGGGCTCTATGAGTAAATGCTATAGGCCTTGTAGAATACAAATAAGTCAAATTTAATTGGTGCTCTATATACTAGGCAGAAGCTAAGCAATGTATGCAAATTAAATGTTTTGTTAACTTTTATACCCTTATAACCTTATACAACTCTTATTAGCAAAAACTATTAATGTGTTCATCAATTAACTATTGAACATGAATTACTAAAAATACAAGTGAACAAGTAACCATAAATGCATAGCAGAATAACAAAATGCAATCACACAAACATATAAGGATTTATCATGGAAACCCCAATTAGGGAAAAACCAACAAACGTTTGTCTTCTTCTTATTGCAGATTACAACAACACTACAATAGTCCTCATAATAGACCCTTCAAAATTTAGACAAAAACACTGGCTAATTCAAATTCCTAAAAATTAGTTTCCAATTCCCTTAACTGACTCTTTTACTACTAAAATAGGTCTTCTACTTGAGACCCACTTGAATTCCTCCTAGGCATTCAAATTCTCCAAAACCACCACCGTGCAAACAATTAGTCTCTAAATTAAACAAAATCCTAGAGTGGATTGAAAATTGGCTCCTATTCCTAAGTGGAATACTTAATTAATTAAATGTGACCTTTTAATTACATATTTAACGATTAGTTTCACGAGTTTAACTAGTGTCACTGAAATAAGACTCAACTCAACTCACATATACTTAAATTGCATAAATTAACTTAATTTTAGCTGCCAGTAACCAAAATTAGGCGCTATCATGACTTCAATGAGTCAAGAAGGGCACATGGCTAGTGTGTGAAGTGAAAGTGGGCCTCATTGTTGACTAGATGAGGAATATTCTCACCTAGGACATAGATTCTGCATGCAAATTTATGCATGGCATTAATTATGGGTTTTTGGACCCCCATAGTCCAAAATTAAAAAATTAGGTAGCAAGAGTAATTTTAGGGAGAGTTGCAACTCCTAACCCCAACCCCTTCTCACAAGACATTCCAGAACCCCCCAACAACGTTGTTTTCATGTTGTGTCATTAATTAATTTTTAAATATACTAAGTATAAACAATAAATAATAACTAGATATAAATAATAAGATTAATTATTGCAATTAAAATTAAAACTAACTAAGCAAGTGTCCATGGTCTTGGCACCCAGTGCCACTCAACAAAGTAATCAAACACATAAACCAATATTTGGGGCTTACCATAGGGATATTGTATCCCCTCCCCCTTAAACAAAGCATTGTCCTCAATGCACTTAATTCCAAATTAAGCAAACAGGTGAGGATAGGACACCCTCAAAACTTCGTTTAACTCCAAAGCAGCATCATCAATTCCATAGTGGGTCCATTGGACCTTGATGTTCATGACCTCTTGGTTCCTGAGCAATCTAAACTTGTTGCCCAAAATGCAGATTGTTGTATCGAAAAGTCCCCTTTCCATTCCACCTGAGTCACAACCAATCAATAGCTCTCATGATTAGTCCCCATGTGCATATACATACCTATAACATTTTCCATCAGATAAAAGCATTATAAATCAAATTTATTCTTTTTTTCATAATTTATAATTTAAATACCGAGTTAGAAAACAATTGTGCATTTCATTTTAAATAAAATAGCGATAGTCACATAAAACAATTTTAACATGTCTACAATAACATTCACTTGTATAGTGTTCCAATCTATCACACGACTTTCATCGGGAATACATTTTTTTAACAAAGACACATGGAAAACATTATGGACTTTGATGCTAGTAGGTAGTGCTAATTCACAGGCAACTGGTCCCACTTTGTTTAAGATCTCAAAAGGTTCATAGTACTTAGTAGCCAACTTAGAACAATTTCCTAAATTCGATGAGTTTTTTCGAGGCTTGATTTCTAAGAATACATGGTCTCCTAGTGCAAATTGCGTTTCATTTCTATTATTGTCTGCATAACTTTTCTATCGATATTGAGTTGCTTTCAAATTCTTCTTGATCTGAGTCATTTATTCCTCTAGATCCTTCAATAATTAATGTCCAGTAATAATCCTATTTGTGGGGTTATTCCAACACACTCAGGTGTTGCACTTTGTTTCGTATAGGGCCTCAAAGGGGCTTATTTTAAGTGAGGTATGGTGGCCATGATTATAAGGAAATTCCACCAGGTGCATGTTTCCATAATGACTAGATATAAATAATAAGATTAATCATTGCAATTAAAATTAAAACCAACTAAGCAAGTGTCCATGGTCTTGGCACCCAGTGCCACTCAACAAAGTAATCAAACACATAAACCAATATTTGGGGCTTGCCATAGGGATATTGCATCCCATCCCCCTTAAATAAAGCATTGTCCATAATGCACTTAATTCCAAATTAAGCAAACAGGTGAGGATAGGACACCCTCAGAACTTCGTTTAACTCCAAAGTAGCATCATCAAGTCCATAGTGGGTCCATTGGACCTTGACATTCATGACCTCTTGGTTCTTGAGCAATCTAACCTTATTGCCCAAAATGCAGACTGGTTGTATCGAAAATTCCCCTTTCTATTCCACCTGAGTCACAACCAATCAATAGCTCTCATGATTAGTCCCCATGTGCATATACATACCTATAACATTTTCCATCAGATAAAAGCATTATAAATCCAATTTATTCATTTTTTCAGAATTTATAATTTAAATACTGAGTTAGAAAACAAATGTGCATTTCATTTTAAATAAAATAGCAATAGTCACATAAAACAATTTTAACATGTCTACAATAACATTCACCTGTATAGTGTTCCAATCTATCACACGGCTTTCATCAGGAATACATTTTTTTAACAAAGACACATGGAAAATGTTATAGACTTTGATGCTAGTAGGTAGTGCTAATTCATAGGTAACTGGTCCCACTTTGTTTAAGATCTCAAAAGGTTCATAGTACTTAGTAGCCAACTAGAACAATTTCCTAAATTTGATGAGTTTTTTCGAGGCTTGACTTTTGAGAATACATGGTCTCCCAGTGCAAATTGCGTTTCATTTTGTCTGCATAACTTTTCTACCGATCTTGAGTTGCTTTCACATTCTTCTTGATCCGAGTCATTTATTCCTCTAGATCCTTCAATAATTAATGTCCAATAATAATCCTATTTGTGGGGTTATTCCAACACACTTGGGTGTTGCACTTTCTTTCGTATAGGGCCTCAAAGGGGCTTATTTTAAGTGAGGTATGGTGGCCATGATTATAAGGAAATTCCACTAGGTGCAAGTAATCTTCCCACGATGATGGGTGATCCATCACATGCATCCTCAACATGTCTTTCAGTACTTGGTTAACTCTCTCTATCTATCCATCTGTTTGCAGGTGGTAAGGTGTATTCAATGTAAGTTCCGTACCAAATCTTTTAAATAATCCTTTCCAAAAATTACCGGTAAATTTGGAGTCTCTATGTGATACAAAAACCTTCAGAATTCCATGTAGTTGGGAAACCTCCCTAATAAATATATCTACAATATTAGTTGTCGAATATGTGGTCCTTACTGGGATTAAATGAGTTGCCTTAGTTAATTCATCTACTACTACCATGATTGCATCATGCTATGATCTTGTCTTTGGTAATTTGGTGACGAAATCCATAGATATTACTTCCCATTTCCATTCAGGTGTTGGTAAGGGCTTCAACAATCCTACGAGGTGTCGATGCTCTAGTTTGACCTTCTGACATTCCATACACTGAACTATATACTCTACTACATAATTTTTCATTCCTGACCAAAATATTGTTTCTATACCGCTGAAATGGTATTTTGGTAACCTTGATGTCCTGCATATGGTACATTGTGCATTTATTTTAGAATCACTTTCCTTAATTCCGAAAGTCTGGCACATAAACCTTTCTTTTCTATAAGAGGATCCAATCGTCCCTAATCTTTCACTTATCAAATTTTTGTGGTACCTTCTGCTGCTGTAAGTTGCCTTTGACTTGTTTATATTGTTCATATGTACTGCAGGCTCCCTTGATCCTATTCCTTATATCTAAAGTCCCTGTATTGATGGTTGTTACTTGTATTACTTGTAATTTCCTACTGAGTGCATCTGTCACCTTGTTCTCTTTTCCTTTAATATGCTTAATGTCAAATTCACACTCACATAGTTTCTCATCCATCCATCTCCTTTGTCTCAAATTTAAGATAGGTTGCTCAAATAGATATTTTAACCCGTCATGATTGGTTCCTAATTCAAATTTCTTGCCCATTAAATAGTGTCTCCACATTTTCAAGGCATGGACCATGGTTGCGAGCTCTAGATAATGGGTGGCATAGTTTTTGTCATGCTCTTTCAATTTCCTTGACTTAGCTAATTACATGTTTTTCATGGGTCAAAACTCCACCTCATTCCCGTTGACTGGCATTTATGCATACCACAAAATCGCATACCACAAAATCTCTATCCAGATCTGTAATCTTCTTTATCAGTGCACTAGTTAACATCTCCTTGAGTATCTGAAAGTTGGCTTCGCATTTGGAAGTTCATTCAAATTTCACTCATTTCTTTAGTAGTGAGGTAATATGGTGTGCTATCCTTGAAAATACCTTGATAAACCTGCTATAGTAACCTACTATCCCATGAAGAACCTTACGTTTAACGCATTTCTAGGTGTTGTCCATTCCACAATGGCCCTTATCTTTTCGTGGTCTATTGATTTACCCTCCTCTGTGATGATATGCCCCAAATATTGAATTCGATTCTGATAGGAGCATTTGCTTAATTTTGCATATAGCTATTGTTCCCGAAGTACCTATAATACTAACCAAAGATGTTCTTCATGTTCCGTTTCCATCTTAGAGTATATGAGAATATAATCCAGAAACACCACCACAAATTTTTACAATTACTTTTGATATATTCCATTCATCATGCACATGAAAGTTGCTGGTGCATTAGTTAATATGAAGGGTACTACTATAAATTCATAATGTCCATATCTTGTCCTGAAAATTGTCTTGCTAATGTCTACATCCTTTATCTTGACTTGATGGTATCCTAATATTAGGTCTATTTTTTAGAATACCTTGGCTCCCTTTAATTGATCAAATAGGTCATCGACTCTCAACAAGGGGTATTTATTCCTAATAGTAGCTTTGTTTAATTGTTGATAGTCTATACATAGTCTCAGGGTCCCATCTTTTTTCTTCACAAAAAGTACTAGAGCACCCCATGGAGACCCACTGGGTTGAATAAAACCCTTATTTAGTAATTCCTCTAATTGCATATGTAATTCTTGTAATTCTAGGGGTATCATTCTATAGGGATCTTTAGACGAAGGTGCAGTGCCTAGAACTAAATCAATGGAAAAGTCAATATCTCTTTTATGGGGCATCCTTGGCACTTCTTGGAATACATCCTCAAATTCCTGTAAAACTAGGTAATCCTGTAACTTTGGTTCCTCCCCTTCCTGTAACTTTGGTTCCTCCCCTTCACTACATGAGCTGCATATTTTTGACATCCTTTTCTAAATAAAATTTTCACCTTTAGAGTTTTGATCTATTGAAGTGATATCGGTATCGGTATCCCTCTTACGATCACCCGGTTTTATTTCTCATCAAGACAAGTGGGTTTTATTATGGCAATCCAATATGGCATGATGTGTGTCCAGTCAATCCATGCCGATCAAAATGCCATATGATCCCAATGGTATTACATTTAAATATGCTATTGTTTTTAGATTGTTCATATCCAAGAAACATTGTCTTACTATCTTGTTGACTCTTCTCTTAGTACCTGTAGCTTACTGTACCATAGTTGTTACCTCAAGCTTACGTTTATTTAGGTGACATGTTTCAATTAAGTTAGGTGTAATATAGTTTTGATTAGCTTCAGAATCAATTAGAATATTTATGGGTACAATGGCTATTTTACCTGCTATTTCAATCATTCTGTACTGGTGCTTGGCTTGCCTCCCCTCCAATGCTACATAGATCCAGGGAATTCTCTCTCCAACATCACCAACTGTCGGACCTTATGCATGTAGTGAATATTCTCTCTCCCCATCGCATATTCAGTCCAAGGTCTCATTCCTTTATTTGCTGGATCATTTCCCCTAGGTCTGTCTTGTTCCGGTTGTCTTGGTTGATTAAAATATTTGAAGGTCGGAGGTCGGAGCCCTTTTCTCCTTTGGTCTCGCTATCCTTTCTTCATGTCATTCTAATTCTTTTGAAACATCGTATTATTCTTATTGTGATCATAAATGCGTTTTTCCTTCCATACCACCTCCTTAAGGGTCTTTGGCTTTCCATATTGAATCTTGTCTTTGTAATAGTCCGGTAAGCCACTTAGAAACCCCTAGATTTTTACCTTTTCATCTTTAAAGTCTACATATTTCATGATTTCCAGGATCTTGCTCTCATAAGCCTCCATAGTCATACTACCTAGCTTGAGTTCGAAGAACTCTTCCATATTTTTCTCAAAGTAAAGTTCATAAAGGTAATCATTTTGGAAATATTTCTTAAATCTCCTCCAAGATATTTTTCTCTCATCGGTGTCCTTTAGTAACAAGTTTATCCCACCATAAGGAAGCCTTTCCTTGTAGATTGTATATGGCCACCTTTCCCTCCATGTTATATGAGTACCTATATAATTGAAAGAGTTTATGTAGTCCTAGAAGCCATGACGCTGCACTATCTCCTTGTTTAGTTTCTCCATTAAAAGTTGGGGGTTTAATTCTCCTTAATTTACCTACCAATTCATTTTTATCAAATATCCTTCTCTTATTTATCACCGATAATCCCTTAGAGCCGCTATTGGAACTACTTGAAAAGTGACTCTTTTTTTTGTGCTTCTTGGGAGAGTCCCTAGGATGGTGTTCTCTTTAGTATGATAAGGTCCTACTCCGTTCCCTTCTTGTCTCATAGTACCCTAACTATGGGATACCCCTTGGAGTTTATTTCCAATTTCCTTGTAATTGCTCGAGAGTTTTGTAGGATCTTTCTTTTGGCATGGACGATATTTTCATTGTCTTTCCTACAAGTCTAAACTTCCATCTTTAAGCTCATAACAATGTCCTCTAGGTTCATGGTTCTAATATTACTCTCAAGGTTTTTAATGATGGATCCACCTCCCCTGGAGCCCAATTCAGCTGAATCCTCCTCAAGGGTTGAGTTAATTCTCTCCTCTCTAAATTCCATTGCTTATCTCAATCTTTCCTTGTTTAAAGCCTTGAAAGATGGTTTAGGATATGAGTTATGGATATTGCTCACTGTGGTTCTCCAAGTGTAACACTTCTATGTAGTCATTAATTAACATTGATTAGATCTCTATTATAGATTTGATCATTAATTCATCTATTAAAAGAATAAAAATAACATTCTGACTCATGGTAAGGTCCAAACAACCCTAATGTTGTAACCTAGAGCTCTAATACCACTTGTAACATACACATCCTAGGTCTAATGGTAAGGAAAGCTATTGGGGCCCTCTCTCGAGGTAAATAGGGTTGAGTTTATGTTAAGCGCATTAAATATGTTCATTTAATCAGATCTAGTCTAATTATCATAAATTTAGTTTTCTCATTAAACTAGTCATGATACTCTTAACTACGAAATAAATAAGTTGGTTACTAATTAGTTTGCATGGTTCTAACATAAGCAAATACCAAATAATTTAGATGCGGAATCATTCATATTTAATACATGGTTGTCCAAGATATAAAACCTAAATAATTTCATTTTCATAGCATCAAACTACTAAATCTTTCTCTTTCGGTAATTGGAAACAATTCCTACCAAGCATACAAAAACTGTACATAGTTTCTACACAAGTCTGGAAATTATAAGCAACTTATTTTAACTTATGCATGACATGATATTGGAATTTAATTTTCATCCACATCATAGTCCATATCATCCGTGAATAATTGATAAAAATCATAATTAACTTACATTGATGATGATGATGGTTAACGTCCACTTAGACCAAACTTTGTTTTATCGGACCTAAATAGATGAATTAATTAATTTGTTTTAAAATTATATTCCTATGCTCAAAGAGCTTGGTGAGAAGCATCCCAAGCTCATTATAGTTTTGACAAGTTAACAAGCTATAAAGGTCGGTATTGCAACAAATATTACGAAACTGAGATCTAATGTGGATGTACGCAGGGCACTCTAAGACGAAGTGATTTTCATCTTCAATGTTCCTATTCTCATAGAGACGACAGATCCTTTCCACCCATGGTGTTTTAGGAACTGTCCAATGACCTGTTTCACTATGGATCTCATGGGAGTTCATTCTTATCTTGGCTATATTAATTTTTTTCTTTGAACTTGTTAAAACAGAGAGATACTTTTGATATTCTAGAGTATGGTTGATGACCTCCTTATAATATCTTAATTTTCATTTAGCCTCTAAATCTTTCTCACATCACAATTTCTCTTTAAACTTAGTAGTAACAATATTTTTAATGTTATCAATATTTTGCAATGCAACATTTTCGTCGATCTCCAAGTGGTTTAACTAGGCCCTGGTATCTTTATACCAACCTCACTTGAGCCTTAGGTGGTTTTGGCTGGACTTAAAAGCTAGCTTAGGAAGTATATGGTCTCCCATGTTATTGATTTTGTATTTGTACAACAAGAGCCTAGTCATAGCTAGGCTCTTGATAGGGGAAAGACCCACTTCTATAAGGAGAATAGGATATGGTGTATTGCTTTTAATTTTTAGGTTATACGTTATAAAACACTTTTGAATTTGCTCAATCTTTTTCCAGGATTCCTGAGAGATGCTACAGCCCCAAACCTCACAACCATACAAGATGACGGGAGTGACTAAAGTTTCAAAGAGGAGCTTCTTTTTATCCCACACCACAAGGTTTGCTGCTTTACAATTATTTTCAAGACCAAAATAAGCTTTCCACCCTTCATTAATCCTTTTCTTAATGCTATAGTTCCAGTTGAGCTTGTGATGAATATCGATTCCTAGGTACTTGTGAGAAGACACTTCCTCCAAGTTGTTATTGTCATACACAAAATTAGAGTAAGTGTCCTTCTTGGATTTGATAATCATAACTTTTGTTTTGTTAGTGTTGACAGTCATACCCATGTTAGAGCAGAAATTTTTAAGAAGTCGTAGTTGCTTATCAAGATCATATTGACCCCTATCTAGAAGAACAATATCGTCAGCATAGAGAAGAAGGATGATGACTATTCCATCCAAGAAGGTGCTAGCACAACTTGCTTCTTCTAAACAACCTTCCAGCTTATCGATGTAAATGCCAAATAGGGTAGGGGAGAGGGGGAAACCTTGTTTAACTTTGATATTGAACTTAATATCTCTCTACCACCCCTCGTTGATTTTAAACTTGGCACTGACATTCTCGTATAACCTTATTGCAGCAGCTCTCAACTTGAAAGGAACCTTTATCTCTTCTAATCTATTCCATAGGTTCTTTCTAGGTATTGTATCGAAAGCCTTTCTAAAGTCCAATAAGCAACAAAAGAGATTAGATTTATCATTATGACATTCCTCCACAATGATCCTAAGGGTAACGAGGTGGTCTGTTGTTGAGTGGTGTCTTCTAAAACCCGCTTGGCCTTTAGCCCTCTTACCCTCAATTTCAGGCCATGTGCTAATCTTCTTTTTCAAAATAATACCATATAACTTGGATAAAATGGGGCTAATCATAATTGTCTGATAATTAGAGGGGCTATTTGTCTCCCCACTTTTAAAAATAGGGATAATGAGGCTCTGAGTCCAAGGTTTAGGGAACCATTGCTTGAATTCTTGATTGAAAAGTTTGTGGATGTCAGGGATGAGGACAAGACCTCCAATTTTTAAGATTTCATCCTGGTAACCTTCAATGTCTTTAGCTTTTCCATTTTCCAGACACTTAACCCCAAAATCTATGTCTTCTAAAGAGAAAACTTCTACCGTTGTGAGTAGGGTTTCAAAGTTGTCAATGACATTCGAGGATTCATAAAGCTTTTTAAGATAGGAATTCCAGTTGTGTAAAGTAATTCTATTATTCTCTTTAGTTTTCCTAGTTAGAATCTGCCTCCATAATTTATTAGGAACCACCTTAGAGAGGTGTAAGAGATTTTCTTGTCTCTTATGAATCTATTGCATTTTTTCTTCTTCTTTTAGTTAGGGCTTTGCGTATTTTTATCTTGTCATTTTTAAGAGACTCATCAAGCGCTTCCTTAATTTCTTTCCTCGAATTTTTACAATCTTTATCATACCAAGGGTTGGTTTTTCTATTTCTTTTAATTCTTGAGACTTCAATTGAGAACTTGTTAATAGAATGTGATAGGGTTGTAGTAAAATTATGATAGAGGTCTTCTATGTTGTCTATATTTGATAAAGGGAGCAAATTATTTTTTAAATCATTTAGAAAAAGATCAGTTTTATTTTTATCAAAGATCAAGTTCTTTTCGCTATAAGGATTATCTTCTATGGGATCTTTATGCATGACAAATTGAGAGTTACACTTAAAGGTCTATGATTTTATTTAGGCTCATGGTCCTTTAAGATGTCAAAATTTATTATTTCATTGTATAAAGGGATATCGAAAATAACATAGCCTACCATGCTGCTACCAAGCCCATGGATATAGATAATGTGGCTAGAATTGGACCACTTCTTTAGACTGTTGCAAATTATGAGATCTTGAGAACTGCAGAGCTTGACTAGCTCAAACCTAAACAAATTTTCCCCTAGATCTTTAGAGCTTATGTTGTACCTGCTAGCTAGAGAAAGGTCTTCGTCTAACCAAAGAGGATTAGGGTTGGAATAATTGCGTAGAAGAATAGCTTGGTTGCTTGAAGTACGAGCATTAAAATCACTCATTAAGAGGATATTACCTTCATTCCTTAGGCTAGAAATATCATTCTCTAAACCATTGTAAGGACAATTTTTATCTAAATTGTTTTTCTTATAGAAGTTAGAATTAATAGGGGCAAAATAACAGATTGCTATGTAGGTTTTTTTTATTATCATTAATGTCAGTAATATCTATCCAAATATACTGGTTGTAAGGGTCAGTTTTATAAAGCCTAGAATGGGGGGAGATGTTCTTCCTAATGTAACAATCTATACCCCCAATGCCTCTACGAATCATCCTTGACAAATCCCAGTAATTGTACTAAAAGTAGGAATTGACAACACCACAATTGCTACTCATATATTTTCACATAAATCAAATTTAAACTTGATAATTATAAACTAATGTATACGTATATAATCATCCATTAAATCACTTATAAATCATATTTCATTATTAGAATCTCAAGTACAAATTCACGAAACAATTACTAGCATAAGGGAGTACAAATTTCCCAGAAAATTGCCAACCCTGAAACAAGCTAGAATATTTCTTTAAATTAATATTTATTAAGAACACACAACCTACCTACTAAATCATAATATTCTAGCATATAAATTAAAGGATTAAGTAACTTATCCTAGCAATGTATGATTGGTGGCAACATGACAAATTTCCTCCCATCCTGTGACATCTATTGGCGTGTGTTTTCCCATGAAAGATCCCCCTTAGTTGAGGTTCTGGAATCCCGTATGAGAAGGTATCTTATAAAGGATGCCGAGGAGGATTTGATCCCCTTCCTAGAATTGTCCCCCTCTCCTAGAAAGACAAGTTACAATAGTTCTTTATAATGTCCCCCTCTCTCTGAACACCACCACTGACCTCCAAGGTCACTTTCTCAATTCGAATCCCCATTGGAGCATTCAAATATTGAGAAAACTGGCTCTACACACCTATTCAATATTGTCCCCCTCTCCCTCAGGTCCTAGCACAACCGAGGAGCAAACCACACATAGGATTGTCCCCCTCTCATGTTGGGTTACTTCTCAAATCAACTCTTCCAACCCCCCAAGTCAAATCACCAATTCGACCCCTCATTGGAGCATTACAAATCACAAATAAATGTTTCTCTCCTAATAACCATGGACTCCTATGAATCCCTCTGAGGGAATCTAGAAAAACAGAAATATTGATCCTCTGGATCAAATTAAAAGATTCACCACAAAAACGATGCAAGTTCAACAAAATTCACTCTTGACATTAGCTATTTTCCTCATATCCCTCCTCTGATGTCCTCCACAACATGCACAATAATGAATGAGTGCTTCTCAAGAGCAATTCGAACCCCTTTTGTTCAACTCAAATTGTCTCCAAGAGTTTGAATCTAGTTTATAATTTTAGGAAGGACTCCCGAACACTGGGGATTCCTAACCACTACTCACTGACTCCTTCCAGTTTTCCTTCAGGCACTTGAACTTACTTAAGATTGACTCCTAGAATTGACATAGACACTTTTCTTGACTGACTAATTTCAATTCCTCAAAAGTAGCCTCCAATTCCCTTAACTGACTCATTTACTGTTAAACTGGGTCTTCTACTTGAGACTGACTTGAATTCCTCGTACAGATTCAAATTTCTCCAAAACCACCACCATGCAAATAGTTAGTCTCTAAATTAAACAAAATCCTAGAGTGGACTGAAAATTGGTTCCAATTCGTAAGTGGAATACTTAATTAATTAAATGTGACCTTTTAATTACATAATCAACGATTAGTTTCACGGGTTTAACTAGTGTCACTGAAATAAGACTCAATTCAACTGACATATACTTAAATTAACTAGATTCACTTAATTTTAACTACCAGTGAACAAAATGAGGTGATATATGGACTTCAACGAGTCAATAAGGGCACAAGGCTAGTGTGTGAAGTGAAAGTGCCCCCACTACTGATTAGATGAGGAATACTCTCACCTAGGGCACAAGTTCTGCATGCATGACACTAATTATGGGTTTTTGAATCCCCATAGTCGAGAATTAAATAAATTAGGTGGCAAGAGTAATGTTAGGGGGAGATGCAAATCCTAACCCCAACCCCTTCTCACAAGACATTCTAGAACCCCCCATCAACGTTGTTGTCATGTTGTGCCATTAATTAATTTTTAAAGATAATAATATAAATTAATTAAAGAAATACTCTAATGTACTTTTTCTATCCACTGCACTCCCTACCTAGTCTGAATCTGTATATCCCACAAATGGCATTCCATCACCTCAGATATACCTGAGTCCATACTCCACTATGCCTCTCAAATACCTAAGCACATGCTTAACTTCTATCCAGTGCACCCTTATTGGTTCCACCATGTACTCGTTGAGGGTGTTTACAAAAAAAACAAATATATGGTTGGGTGTTAACCAGATATATCAAAGAACCAATCAACTATCTATACATCGTGGGATACACCAACTTTGACTCAAAATCATTCAACTTCTTCAAGTTGGTGATCATGGGCGTAGTCTTAGGCTTGTAGACCTCCATGCCAAATATCCCAAGAATTTCAACTGCATATTTTTCCTAAACAAGGAACATATCACCTTCATGTTTCCACACCTCTAATCCCATAAAATAGTGCATCAGTCCCAAGTCCTTCATCTCAAACTCCTTCGTAATGTCCCTCTTGCATCTTTCCATGAGCTTCTTAGATCATGTGAGAAACATGACATCCATATATAGTACAAGAATGAGTGGATAATCACCAACCAACATGAAGTACATGTTAGAATTCGCCTCACTCTTGATGAATCCCATGCTCACCAGATAATTGTCAATCCCTGAATACCAAGCTCTAGGTGCATGGGCGCATGAGAATCCATCTCATGTACCTCAAAAACCTAAGGTTGCTCTATATACACTTCCTCCTCATTCACCCCATTGAGGAATGTGATATTCACATCCATCTAATGTATCCTCCACCCCATCTCTTAGGCAATAGACATAACAACTTTAATGGAAGTATATCTGGAGACATGAGCAAATGTCTCTTCATAATCAACTCCCTATTTTTGCGAGAATATCCTAGTCATGAACCTTGCCTTGAACTTCTCCATGCTGCCATTTGCAGCATGATTGATCTGATAGATCCAGTTAGAGCTCACAATTAACTTTCCCTCTAGTTTAAGCACTATATCCTACACATCATTCTTCATGATGGAATAATACTCCTCTACCATGGCATCCATCCAGACCTGCTGGTCTATAGCCTCCTCAAGGATGGAAGGTTGAATCAATAATGTTGCTTACTAGTGCCAAATAATTGGAAAATATCTCCAGTGGTCCACTCACCTTGACTAAAGTCCTTGGAGAATCCACTAGCTCCTCTCCTTTCTTCAAATTTCGCTTTGCCCACTTTGGCTTCTTCTTTCTAGAAGATTTGGTCAGGTCGAATTGAGCATCCTACTCCTCCTCATGATCATGCTGCTTACCCTACACACTTTTCAAGGTAATTGTAACCTTTGATGATGGTCTAACCTCTATCTTTGGTGCTCCTTTCTCCCAAGTTCCTGCTTCAACTGGCATGGATCCACACGACTTCTTGAAAGCCCCGTCCTCCTCAAATCTCACATCCATCCTCCTCAAAGCTTTGTCCTCTTCTCAACTAGGACATGATAGTATATTAAGCATCTAAAGATGTGAAGATGTCCAATATCTAGTTTTTCCCATATGAATTCTTCTTCATGAATAATTTTCCCCAATACTTTCTGTGGGCTACTGTTATGCAAATAAACTGTAGATTTGCAAGCTTCTTCCCATAAAAACATAGGTAAATACTTATAATGTAGTATTGTCTTTGTTTCCCCAATGATCACTCTGTTCTTCCTCTCAGATATTCTATTGTGAGCGATATGGATTGTTAGCTCCCTCTAGATCCCGACATCTGCACAAAACTCCTTGAAGGCATTCGAGGTGTACTCACCTCCATTATCTATTTTGAGTACCTTGATCTTCTTCCTAGTCTAGTTCTCCACAAGAGCTTTGAACTATTGGAACTGTCTAAGAACCCCAAATGATTCCTTGCTCTTCAAGAAATAGATCCACGTCTTCCTAGAAATGCCATCTATGAAGCTCACATAATAGTTGAACTCTCCAATAGAAACGACTGATATCAACCCACATGTATTTGAATGGATCATATCCAAGATCCCTGTGGACCTATTATCACTTTTGGGGAATGCAATCTTGGCATATTTTCCCATGGCGCACCCTTTGCATATACTATGATGGTCTGTACCGAAAGAAGCCAAATTAGAACAAGAATTCAATGTATCAACTTAGTTTTAGATACAACTACATAATTAATTATAGTAGTAGAAGCCACAGCTCAATGATGTATGTGTGACTAGTGTGATGCATCCATATCTCTAATAAATCCACATGAAAAAATGCACTTTCGGTTTGTTATTTGTTACAATCCAAGTATTCATTAAAAATGAAAAATTTAGAACAACCACCAAGCAGCAAGTTTGAGTGCAAAATTATAAAAATGATGTTAACATTAAAACACCAATGAAGCTGCAATTTAAGAGGGCACCACCTTACTTCAAATACATTCAAACATTCATAGACTTAGGAAATGCAAATGCTCCTTCAATTAATTCCATTAAAAACTCAAAGATTACACTTTTTTCATGCCCCAAGACTTATAATTTTTTTTACTATCCAATAAAATGACAACAAACCCCTAATGTAATTCTCAAGTGGGATTTTCATTATAATTACATAAACCTATTCTCAAATTATCCGCAAGCTATTACAAAGTTTCCTTTGTTCTTCACACTAGTTCTTGCCTCCAAATTCCTGTTTGGTCTTGGTGTTAAGTCTACATTGTTCACAGTAGGCCTATCCCTGCATGTGTTCCCAAGTCTTGTCCTCTCGCAGATGGTTGTATCTAATATTGGGTGACCTCGAGAATGACTAGATCTAGCCCTGATTGAACCTCGCGAAAGGTGGTGGTTCCTTTGTGATCCAACCCACATATGACTGTGATCTTATTGCAAAGGCTTAGTCTAGTCGTCTCTTGTATCATTATTTTCTTAGCTCATGGTCTGGAAACTCGGAGCTAAGAACCACAATATCCTCTAAGTTCAGGGATATGTAACAGTTCCAAATAAAATGGGACCCACAACAATTTTGTACGTTACAAGATCCATAGCAATCTTGTATCTACAATGTTCTTCAATTTGTAGTAGTTTTGTAACACTCCATAGGTCATTTACAAAATACATAATCTTTCATCCATCATTTAAATAACTAATGAAAATTAAGGCAAGGCATGTAAGCTAAAAATTACCTTATGTTTGAGGCTATTTCAAAACATTGAATTGATTAAATGTAGAGTACAAGAGATGGGAAAACGTGGGATATACTGACAAAAACAAATGACAAAAATATGACATTTTTAGGACTCTTCATCTCCCTCATACTGGAATTATTGTATGTCCTCATGTTATTTAGTTTATTCATTTGATATGAAAGATCAGGTGGTAGGGAGTAAGATTGAAGTATGCTCTAGTTATAAGAAGGTTGTACATGTTCTTCAACTGAGTAATATTCTAATTTGGTTCATGTAGCAACATCTTTATTGAATTAATAAGATGCCATAAAATGGGAAATGAAATTTGAGGTCCATCCATCATACACCATGCTTATTAGGTAGTCAATATACCGTTGAGATGATTTAATGCAATCTCAAATATTTCGTAGGTAAGGGGATATATTCACCTATGCTCAACAATTGATACTTCTCTCCATCTTTAAAGGAATAATAGGGCTTCCAAATAGTTTAGGGAAATCCTATTTTCACAAGTAAAAATTGTTACGATACAACAAGAGTTACCTACTACAAATATCCTCATATGAAAGGATAATTTCCTTCAAATAGAAAGCACACATCGGGGAAGGATAATAACAAGTTGTCATGGTATGGCCCAAGGGACAAAGATAATGCTTGCCTTATTAAAGTTGTTGCACTTTAGTATTTAGTTAATGTACAATCATCACGTCTTCTTGATTCTTTGACTGCTCTATCTCCTTCATTTGGTTAAGTTATTGTTTTCTATCAAAAGGTCAATCCTCTTCTCCAATTACTCTAGTTTGGCTTGCCACTTTGCAAATTTTTGTTTTAGTTTTCAATCTCAACAAGTCCTATGAATTTACTCATTTTTTCCTATAACACATTAGACAACTTGAAAAAAAACTTTATACTCAAAATGAGAACTTAAGCCATAAAAACTATGATTTTTGCACCAAAATCACCAAAAGCAACCTCCAAATCAAAAGTGGCATTACGAGTAGCACCATTTTTTTGGGGGCTAAATTACAACTTTTTTTAAACCCTAGCCTACCAAAAGAAATACCATTACAATCAAAACAATGAATTGACATTCGAATCGCAAAATGGTCATTTTAGAATCACTTTCAGTTTTGTTCAGGGTTAAAAATATATCTTGTTTGAAACCTTGACCTTAACAACTAGTGTCATTGTAATGAAAACCTTAAAACGATGCTCCCAGAATCACCTAGAATCATCATGAGACACCCATTTTTATTTCCAAGGCTAAAATTACAACCGTTTGAAGCGTGGTCCTAACAGCTAATACCTTTGCAACAAAAATATAAAAAATCAGTCCTGGAATTGAAAAGAGATGTTTCAATAGCATGACTTTCTTATATCATATTAAAATTAGATATTTCAAAACCACAACATAAAAAATATATTTAAATACAAATATAACTTAAAAATGAAAAAAAAACTAAATTAAACTAAATTTCATTTAAAATTTTGAAAATAAAACAACTAAAATTAAAAAAAAATCAATAAAAACACATTAAACATTAAAAAACTAGAAGGAGGAAGTTAAGCGGGCACAGAAGTGAAACAATTCCCCTTCTCAACCCCACGTAAACCCCCTCCTAAATGTTCCCCTTTTATTTTTTAATAGGCTTTTAATGTTCTTTTTAATGTATTTTTGAAAATTTATTTTATTTTATTTTTATTTAATTTTAAATGTTTCAGGTTAATTTTTGTGTTTTTTTAGCGATTTAAAAAAACATATAAATTTTTATGTTGTGGTTTTAGAATCCCTTTAATTTTAACTCAATAGAAGAAAGTATTGCTATTGGTCACATTTTTTTCATTCGAAAGTTGATCTTGACATTTTTGTTAGAACAACATTAATTGTTAGGGTCATGATTTTAAACAAGTTGTAATTTTAGCGCCGAAAAGAAAAATATAGGTGGCATGGTGATTTTGGGTGATTATGGGAGCACATTTTAGGGTTTTAATTGCAATGACACCAATGATTGAGGCCAGTGTTTAAAACAAGATGTAATTTTAAGCCCAAATAAAAATGAGAATGATTCTGGGAGGACCATTTTCAATTCAAGGATTCATTTATGGTTTTGATTGCAATGGCATCATTCATGGTTGGTAACTGTTTCAAAAAATTTGTAATTTTTTCCTTTAAAAACAAGGGGTGCTACCGATAGCACTACTTTTCGATTCAGTGGTAAAAATTGTCAATAATTGGAGCCTGTAAAAAATAAGAACTTTGGAGGGTTGTCATCAAGTTGTATAATATGTTTTGTGATGTTGATGTCCCATGATTTCCTTTCTCAAATTTAGGGGTTGTAACACATTTTTATTTACTTCTTACTACTATGCATGATTCTTGCATTGTTTCCTCAATCACATTTTCAACTTCTTCATAAGTATTTCCATGGCCATCACCAAGTGAAATCAATAATGGCCATCTCTGCTGTTCGTCAATGGCTTGAGCTAATAAATCCATATTCCTTTGAGTTTCATAAGACTTCAA
This sequence comes from Pseudotsuga menziesii, assembly GCA_001517045.1. NCBI lineage: Eukaryota > Viridiplantae > Streptophyta > Pinopsida > Pinales > Pinaceae > Pseudotsuga > Pseudotsuga menziesii. Next base: position 353,705 of record LPNX010021061.1, read on the forward strand.
TTTTTCTTGAGCAATGGATAATTTCTTGGACAACTTTTGATTTATGCTCCTTAATTTTTTGTTAAATTTCTCAACTTCTAAAAACTCTTTCCATATTTTGCAATTAAGTATAGAGGGCAATACTTACCAAGTAGAAACCATTTTTTCTTCTTCTATTTCCTTATCATGGATTATGCCACTGCTTATGTAACCAATTCTTCCAAGCTTTCCAACTTTGGTCTTGTGTCTTTGCTTAGTTTCCCAATGATAATTTCTAAACATCTTTTGTAATCGGCTCAAGGTTTTGTTTTGCTTCTACATAATTACTTGTATGGTTTTACTTTCTTTTGCAGTTGTAACAAACCTCGTTGTATGTCATTTGGGGAGTTCGGCACTGGAACTATCTTCAAATTGCTTTGTTTCTTAGAAACTAAGGATTTCTTTCCTTCTAAAGATTTACTCCCTCCTTCATGATCATCCATGACTCATTTCTTGATATCCCACTTGGTTGGTCTCTATTTACCTTGTTTCTTGCGTGAGGAGAATGTTGGGGTAACCACAAAGGTATACCAATCTTGATTTCTCTACAAAAGAGCATATACCACTAATAACTTAATTAGCCCATGATAGGTTAAAATGGCCTTAGTGTTTTTCCTTTCTGAATTCTGTAGTGCTCTGCTTGCCGGGCAGAGCACTAAGTCCTTAACTTTAGCGGCAAAATGACCTTTACTCTTATTTTGATTTTTCAGGATTCATTTATTTGTAAAATAACGAGAGGGTTCTCCGAAAAATACTTGAACCTTAGCGAGCTGAAGATAGTCCTTGAATCCTGCTCCTGTAGCCTGGCCTCTCCTTCGTCTGAGCCTGTGTGAGCTTTGATGCCAATTCGGATGATCCACCCTGTCAACCAGTGTTGAACCTGCTGGCCCTAGGAAACCGACAGGTTTCCTAGCCCTCGAGCCCACGTGCCGATAAACCCGATAGCAAATTCCCTCTTTGATGAGTTTAATTCTTCCCCCTGGAGTTAACCCCCTCCTCCAATTTTCTTCCCTCTCTGTTCCATCACCTTCTTACTCTCTTCTTCTGTAAAAATTCTATTTCCCAAAATGCTCTGCCAAAAAAAATCCCCCCTTCAAACATTCGATCCCCCTCCTTATACCTCCTTCCCCTCCTTTCTTCCACTGCCTTCCCTTCTTCCACCGCCTCCTTCATATTTAAAATAATAAAATTATTTAGTTCTTTCTTGGGCAGTTCAACTAGTTTAGGTTATTTAAGACATTCGTTGTACGCAATTAATTTTTCTTGGATTGTACAATTCTTCACCCCCGATGAGGTGGTGGGAAATTACTACATGCTTATCCTATGGAATTTAACGTGTTAATTTTAAAACATACCCAACTATCATGAATTACCCAATATTGTTTGTTTAATGCTTTATGCTAATGGTAAAATGGTAATAATAATATTGTAATTTATTAATAACTTAATAAAAGTATTTAATAGTACACACTAATAAATAATTATAATAATAGATAATGACAACAAAATAAGATAATAATAATTATTATTAATCAATAAATAATTAATTGCAGTATTATTATTAATTGATTAAAATGATAACATCGACATGTTTATGTTTATTGTTAAGTCCCCCCGCACATTGATTTTTAATAAATAAGGTACATTTACAGGTTTAAATAAATCACAATTACTTAGTTAACCCATCCAACTATTTAATGTTTTTCAATTAATATTTCATACTAGCGTGCATGTGTGAGGTGTGCATGTATGGCCAGTACATGCACAAGATGCACATGTACTATAACCAAAAACACCTAATTTCTAACTGATACACATAATATTTTACGCAACAAGACAAATATACAGATATAATATGATTTCTTTGACATCCAGAGTTATTTAACAGTTATGTTCCTATTAATCAGTCAATTAAGATTGGTACCTACCATCACTAATCCGGTATCATAAATGTCCAACACTCAACAATAATAACTAATATGTCAAACCATCCTAACCTACGTCCGCATCCTCCCTATCCTTCCTCTGCTAGTACAAAGTGGATGCGAGTTGTACTGACCTTCCCACACAGAACCTGAGAGTGGTAGCATCGGCTAACTATCGGACCTAACCTCTCCTAGCAGGCATCCGACCATCGTCATCACAACAACTTGGGGAGCGTGTCTCAGCACTTCCCTCCCATGACCTCGAGTATCAAAGTGACATAGGGTGGGAAATGCACCCATCCCTCTCAACATACTGGGTACATACTCCATCAAACCATACTGCGTTGCTATCGAGTTTATTGGTACGTGTCATCGTACCATCACTTGGCAATTAAGGCTCTCTTCAAGATATGTATTGAGTCATACTTTGCATCACACACTTGGCTATCACATAGCCCCTGTACCCTGCAGGTTAGCACTATGCAAACATGAGTTCATAACAATATTAAATCAATAGTTGGTCCATATTATCAACATTATTTCCTTTCATCACATAAAATCATAAAATTAATCGCATCATGGATGGGTGCCCATGTACCACATCATACATGTCACATCATATCAAGGTTTACAATCAACTATATGTTTTTGTTATGAAATAAATAAATGAATCTGATGACGACTACCGCATGATAATCGCATAAGCACAATAATTTCATATAAATGATAATCATCATAACATCATAATCAAAGCATCTACATAGGCATGTTAATCGTCGTAACATCATGATCAAAGCATAATATAAGCATGATAACATCATCATATCATAATTAGAGCATAATCCCGATAACATCATAACATCAGTAAATAATCACATATAACATGCCAAAATATAGTTTATGAAGTATAGTTGAGTCCATAATCCTTACACATTAATATGACTTTGTTGTCAAAGATGGGTTAACAACTTAAAATGACAGCCAAATATTAGAACGAACCTAGTTCAAATTTTCTATTCATCAAATATTTTCTCCACATTTTTCAAAGTGTGCACTATGGAAACAATCTCTAAATCATGGGTAGAATAATTATTTTCATGCTCTTTAAAATTTCCTAACTCATAACATACCACATGACTGTCTTGCTTAATAATTCCTCCAATTCCCTATTTACATGCATCGATACACACCACAAAATCATTTTTGGGTTTGCACTTTTTAAAATTGCAGCACTTATAATAAGTTTCTTCAACAACTAAAAAATTTCTTCACATTTTTGTGTCCACTCATATTTTATTCCCTTCTTTTGCAAAGAAGTGACAGGGTGTGCAAACTGGAGAATCCTTCAATGAACCTTATGTAATAACCATCAAGACCCATAAAAGATTTCACATCTGTTACATTCTTTGGAGTCATCCAATTCATAATGGATTGAATCTTTTAGGCCCATCCAACAATATTACTTCCTCTGAAATAATGTGACCAAAATAATGAATTTGCTTCTACTAGAAGTCACATTTACTTAGCTTTGCCTACAATTGATGCTCCCTTAGCACTTGAAAAACCATTCTCAAATTCTCTTCATGTTCTTCCTCCTTATTAGAATAAATAAGAATGTCATATAGAAAAACAATCACAAAGTTGTTAAAATTCTTGTTCAATACATTATTAATAAGACACATGAATCTCGTTGGTGCATTAGTGAGACCAAATGGCACCACCACGAACTCATAGTGTCCATACCTTTTTCTAAAGGATTCCTTGTGGATGTCTTCTTCCTTAATTCTCACTTGAAGGTGACAAGATCTCAGCTCAATCTTTTATAATACCTTTGCCCCTTTGATTTGATCAAAGAGATCATCGATTCGAGGTAAAGGGTATTTACTCTTAACTATAAATTTGTTCAAAAGTATATAATCAATACATGGCCTGAGGGTTCCATATTTATTTTTCACAAATAGCATGGGTGATCCCCATGGATACACACTTGGACTGATGTACTTATGTTCCAACAACTATTGCAATTGCATTTTCAACTCTAGTAGTTTTGGTGTATTCATTTTGTAAGGTGTCCTAGTCACTGGTGCAAATCCTAGAAAAATATCAATTGTGAAATCAACATCCCTCTTTGGATGAAGTCTTAAAACATTTTTAGGCAAACACATCCTCAAATTCTTGCAACACATGATTCCCCTCAAACCCAAGAAAAATTTATCTTATATTGAAAACATGTGATACTTACAACTAACAACCCTTTCTAAAGAACTTCTCCAATTGCAAGGTTGAAATTTTTATAATAGAAACTACTTTTGGAATGATCTTTACTATCATTGGGCTTCCTTTTACATTCATGCATTCGAAAGTCTTATTGTAACAATTAAATTTAACTTTATCTGCTTCCAACTAATCCATTACAATGAGGACATCATAAGAACAAAGTGGAAGAACATCAAAATTTTCCCATGTGAAGAGTCCATCCATTTTCTATGGACAATTCTCCACAATTGCACTATTTTTCCTCTTGGTTCCAATGGCTAGTTGAACCAACCATAATTTATTATGCTTTGTTTTATTAAAACACAAACCTCAACAAATTTAGGAGTTATATACTTGCAAGTAGTTCTAGGGTCAATAAAAATAGAAATAGATATTTTAACAATATTACCTTCAACCTCAACATAGTTGATTGATGACATGCTTGGTGGTCCTTCAATGCAACATAGGTTCTAGGGACAATCTTTTCCACTTAACCAATAGTTTCAACCTCTTAGATGTTGTGAACATTCTTGACAATCCCATTTCTGTATGGACGAATTCTAAGCAAATGGTCATCTCCACATCCCCAACATTAAAGTGGTTCTCCTAACTTATCTCCCATCATTTTTGTTGGCTTAGTCACACCCCGTGTTGGTTGTATTTGATGATTTCCAAAATGGGGAGGCTTGAATCCCCTCTTTCTTTGGTTAAACTTCTAATTTATCTTGTCATTCCACGCCTTATGGAATTCTAGTTTACTTTTATTTTGATCATAACAATACTTGGCATTCCTTATGGTTTCATCTAGAGTTTGAGGTCCATTAAACTCAATTATGTCCTTGTATGACTTAAGTAATCCACTTATAAAACACTAAACTCTGACATTTTCTTCTCTTATATACTCAACACAACTTAGGACCTACAAGAATTTATTGGAATATTCCTCCATGGCCATTTGTACCAATTTTAATTCATACAATCTTTGATTATGTCATCATAGTACCTATTGAAGAGGTACTTTTGCTTGAAGCACTTCTTGAATTGCTTCTACACAATCTTTTTTCATTGATATTTTTGACTTGTGTACAATGATCCCACCATATAGATGCTCTTCCATTCAAATTAACTATGGCCACCCTTGTCTTCATGTTCTTGAAGTAGTCTTAGACTTGGAAATACTTCCTCATCCCAAGAATCCAAGCCTTTGATCCTCGACTTGATTTGGATTCATCATCAAAACTAGAAGGTTTGGCCTTCCAAAACTCCTCATGTGACTTTTCCTTGATGGGCCTCTTCCTACTATTCCTATGAGATGGAAATATTGAGTATTCAGTGGAGTATTTAGAGGTAGATGACTCACAAGAAGAGAAATCTGGAGTGTATGTCTTCTCTTTAGAAACCCTACTTGAGTCATGAGACCTCTTGTGAGAATTCCTCCTTGAGGTACTCCTGCTCTTTTCCTCATTTGTTGAGTGTTGTCCATGCTGAATCTTCCTCTGAATGTTTGTTTTTTTGAAACAGAAACGGTTATATTAAATGACAATGGTTTAACCACTGGTAAGGACCACAAAGTTCAAATTCCCTTAAGGAAGCAGCATACAAAACCATATACGACATTTATCCCTTGTGGAAGCAGCAAAATTCAGATCCCTTGCGGAAGCGACAAACTCAAAACATCCAAAACAAACCAAGTTCCAAATTATTCTATAAGAGTTTTTACACAATGGAAATATTAACAAAGCAGCTAACGTAAACATGCATATCAAAATTCAGAGAATACAACCTTCAACGAGCATTTTCTCCATGTCGCGATGAGGCTCCAGGATGCACCTGCACTTCCAACCTTGCCACTTTCAGTTCCAATCTTTCTACCTTAACTTCCAGCTCTGCTAAGAACCGGATGAACACTTATTCGGTCCTCGTGATCCCAAGCTCGAATTCCTTTCGGAGATGTATCAAATCCTAGTCCACATTCTCAAGCCTGCAACCACCCTCCGTATCCATACAATGCAGGAGACGATGAATATTTTTCAACTTTCTCTTAATATCCCTGATATCCTCTTCAATGGGCATGTTAATCAGAGAGGAGGCAAAGGATTCGGATGGGGAGTCCATGAAAGAACATAGGAGTAGACAACTAGCTAAATATGAGGGAACTATGACTTTGCATTTTACCCAGCGCTGAGAGAGCAGCAACCAACCACCACCTTTAATAGAGCTAGGATCATCACACATCATCATTCGGATTATTGCGGTCGTACAGGTGATCTTCATAAGTTCAAAATTGAAGGTGGGCAAGATCAAGGTGATGGAGGATGAGACTGGGAAGGTACAACGCTGGACAAGCCACCTCTTAAGCTCATTAAAACTAGTTCATGGAATAATCATGTCACCATGCGTCATTCCAGCTATCCAGTTCGAGCCACAGGTTTGGATGGGACAAGCAATAAATACTAAAAGGAACCATGTGGAGGACGACGCAACAAGTCTTAGTAGCCTTAGGCCCATGGTCATATGGATGCGGGGAGTCTATAGTTAGGGGACAGAGCTGGTGTTCCTGTGACCATTTATCTCAAGAATACCCCGGTCTAGGGAGGAAGCGAGGTTAACTGCTGAATCAACCATACTATTATTGCTCCTTATAACATGGTAGGCTTCAAAGTTCTTAAAGAAGGTGGTGTAATTGTGGATTTTTTTTAGAAGCTACTGGATCTTCATATCCTCTGGGAGATTGCTCGAGTTGAGAGCTTGGATAACAAGCCTAGAATCACCTATCACCACTATGTTTCTGATGCCTTGATCTTTGCCAAGGTTAAGACCCTGCCAGAGAGCGAGGGCCTCTGCCATGCTGTTTGGTTCGAGCCCTAGTCCCAAAGAGAAGGACAATTCTTGATTTTCATCCGGGGAAATAATTACCCCACCCCCCCTGCCTCCCCACTTCCTCTGAATTTTTGTTATTATTTGGAGTATGGCTACATTCTTTTGGATTTTCTCTTCCTAAGCTTAGAAAAACCTCTCATTATATGCTTTGTAACTTTGTAATTCCACTCTTAGCTTTATCATGGTTTCTACAATGTCTGGGGGAGTTATCTGGTTTCTTCATACATTTGACCATGTTTTCACATTCTCAACATGTATATTTCCTCCCATGGAATCTATTTCAATTGCATAAGGATCATGTTCATTATCAATGATGATGATTTTCTTATCCCAATTAAGACCAAGGATCTCCCAATTGCACTATACTGAATGTTCACCCTTATTTTACCTTATATGATATTGTATATGCATGAGTGTTCGTATAAGCATGTTTTTTAGCTGCATTACATTCATAGAAAACCATAAAATTAATATTCATGCATTCTCGGAACTACCCATATTGACTTTTTTTGTCAAATTATGTCTATAGGCACTTTTTGTATAATGTTTTAGAAACATATGAACCCTCCTTTGAAAACATGATTGTTCATAATTGTTCCCCTATGGATAAGCTTTCCAATTACCTTCTTCATGCTTCATTATGACATTTAGGCAAAAAATTACAACTTTTCAAAACTATCAATTTTGTTTAATTCTGCACTTTTCATGTAGGTCCATTTTGCTTGAAAAACCTACTTCAGCCACATGTAGAAGAAAATACTGGGAGAACCCGATTTTTTTTCTAGCATATATTGATAATACACATGAAAATAATTACTCATCAAGTTTTAGATCCCTAGTACGATGCCCTAGGCAATCTCTATAATTTTTGAAATTGGCTACTTCCAACATTTACAATTTTTTTAGACTTGGTATTTTTAGCAAATAGACTATCTCCCAAACTGATCATTTATAGAAGAAATTCCTTTAAATAAGGTTGTTAATTTTGATTAGTAGGTAAAATGTCAAGTTCATAAAATTTTCTTGTCTTGACATCTAAGATCACTTTTACCTCCTCCAAGTTTTCTAGAACCTAAAAACAGTGCCCTGAAATAGTAGATTTTGGTCTTGTTTTGCACCTCGACTTCACACCTTCTCGAATTTGTCCATATTCCACCAAATTTATGTGTTTCTGGGTCATGAATACACCATACAATTTCAGCCCCAACAGAAGGGCCCTATCATGTCTATACGTACTTATCTTTAAAACCCACTATTTAAACATTTCTATAAAACTGGAGTTGAATGGGCCATTCCCGTCACTGAAATTTATGTAGGATTCTGCATTGAATTTAGAATGTTATGGATCTTATCAAATTACGATCTACACTACTCCTATTATAGCCAAAACAATTTTTGGGCTCCAAACTTTTTTTTAATTTTTGATCATCTTTATCGGATCTCCTCATTGGGTTCAACTTTTCATATCAAATTGTTCTATGTTTCCAAACGTAGTGTGTTCCAACGTCTTTTGTTCGATTGATAGCATTGAATACTCCATCTTACTTCCAAGTTGTGTTGGAAATATTAATTCCTAACTATTGACACCCCTGATTTGTCACTCCCTTTACTTTTTGTTGAATGCTCACATGAAGGGCACACTTCTTCCTATTGCAAGAGCCTGCTTCTTTGGGAACACCTATTCTAGTATTCCAAGTCATGTTATAAATGTTAAGTTGTAACTAAATTCCAAACCCCTAATATTCCCTCTAATATTAGGTTTCCCGTTATGTATTTCCAATTGTGGTGCTTCCTAGTGGCCTTTATCGAACTGATCTCATTGTCCCTTCCATTATATCGAATACTCCAATCCATTTTAATCCGATCTTAAAAGTTCCTCCCATGAAATTTCAGGATTAATTATCAATGGTCCTCCTATAATGAGGACTTCCTGATACTCTACCTTTAATGAGGCCCTTTCGAGCCATCAAATCCTATTATATTGAGATATCGCTCCATCAGACATTTTACCTTTTGAGATATCGCTCCATCAAACAGATTACAGAGAAGTTAAACATTTTAAGGAGGCAGATCGGCGCGAATCACTCCGCGGATTTCTGCGCAGAATACAGATGGTTTGCATGGAGTTTGTTATGGTTAAAGTTAAACATTTTAAGGAGGCAGATCGACGCGAATCACTCCTCAGATTGTTGTGCAGAATTCAAGGTGGTTTGCATGGGGTTTGTTATGGTTAAAGTCTGCCATTAAATGATGCAGTGAATACTTGACCACTTCGCTAGATTATTCCAGGTTCAGAGTTTAATCATCTAGAAAGAAGACGTGGCCAAGAATCCATTAAAGAGGAGACAGTTTTACGAAACTACTGCGAGCATTGAAAGCACAGATTTGCAAAAGAAATACGAATTGCTAAATAGGGGGCTTTTTGACCTCTGTTTTTCGATGGTTTTTATCAGTTTTTTGTTACGAATTTTTAAGGAATTACAAATTACAAATTTTATAGATTCAATGGTGGCTGGTTTCAAGGTTAAACATTGAAAACCACGGATACTGCCCAATCCGTGGGTACTTTTGAGCAGTTGGTTCCGAAGTAAACGCAGTCGATGAAATGATGTTGTGTTCATCATCCACCTCCGCTCTGCCCAGAACCATTACCATCTTACATTCGCATGCTATCACAGTCTCACGCCGAGCACTCTTCGGCTCTTTTAGCTTGAACCCGAGGCGTCAGGATGCCAAAACCACAAACAATACAGCCACAGATCCGAAACGGAGACCAGTTGGAGTCAGAGGTTCGGACCCCGTCACATCCATATGCTCCATGTTCAAGTCGAGGAGTACTTGGGACCCGGCCTTGGAATCCACTCTCGAGTCCATCTGTAGCAGCCGGGGCCTAACTCCTCTGCAGGCCATGAACGTTATCATCTGCTTAGAAAACCCCAAATTAGGGTTTAATTTTTTCAAATTCATTAAAACCCAGCTGGGCATTAAGCACCTGGCCAACACATACAACATTATCATTGTAGCACTAGGCCGCGCTGGGCAGTTCGAGGATGCGAAGCGGATGATGGAGGACATGAAAAACAACGGCCATTTCCTTACGGAGTCGATTCTTATTACGCTGGTTACATGCTAGGCACGCACTGGTAAGGTCGATGAAGCTATTGAACTCTTCAACCAGGCCGAGTATTACAATTGCAAGCCTACCATATTTTCGTATAATAGATTTGTGAGCTTGTTGATTGAAAAAAACGGCATTCAGACAGCCTTGGGTTTCTTCAGAGACTATTTGTGCAGAAACATATGCCCTGATTTGTATACATTTAATATTCTAATCAAGGGGCTTTCCAAGGCCGGGCATGCTGACGAGGGTTTTAAGTTATTAGAAGTGATGGGGAATTATAGGTTTAGCCCCGATAGTGTTACATTCAATAACCTTATCAATGGGCTTTGTAGGGTAGGCAAGGTTAAAGATGGCTATAGGGTTTTAAGTGAAATGCAGTCTGGTGGAAAGTGCAGACCCGATGTGGTTTCATATACATCAATTATTTTGGGTTATTGTAGATTAGGGATACTAGATGAGGCTGTTAGGGTTTTGAACGAAATGTTTGTGTCTGGCGAGAGTCCCAATTTGGTGACTTATAACATTCTCATTGACGGTTTTTGCAAAGCTGGCAATATGGAGGAGGCGTATTCATTGTTCAGGAAAACTGTTGATCGTGATGTCGTGACGTATACCACTATGGTTGATGGTTACTGTAAGAATGGACAGGTTGATGAATCAATCAAGCTTTTCCATGAGATGACTGTCAAGGGTTTGGTTCCAAATGTATATACTTATGCGGTTATGATTAATGGCCTTTGCAAAGAAAATAGATTGAGCGAGGCTTGTGATATTTTGCGACAGATGCGGGAGAGTGGCGTTATTGGTAGGGATTTTATATATAATCCCGTGATTGACGGGTTTTGCAAGGCAGGGAATGTAGATGGAGCGAATAAGGTTGTGGAAGAAATGCAAGACACTGGCTGTCGCGCGGATAGATTTACATATACTATTANTATAATCTTGTGATTGACGGGTTTTGCAAGGCAGGGAATGTAGATGGAGCGAATAAGGTTGTGGAAGAAATGCAAGACCCTGGCTGTCGCGCGGATAGATTTACATATACTATTATGATAGTTGGCCATTGTATGAAAGGGCGGATGAGCGAAGCTATTAACCTTTTTCATGAAATGTTGCGAGTCGGCTGTTATCCAGACAGTGTGTCTGTTCAAGCTTTGGTATTTTGTCTTATAAAGGCAGGCATGCCTAATGAGGCTATGAGTGTACTTTTGACCGTATTGGAAAAAGGTTACACTTCAGACTTGTTATCTTGCAGGTCAATCACTAATGAACTTTTCAAGTTAGCGAAGGAGAGTGATGCAGCTAAATTAATTAAAGATTTGTGGGATAAAAATGGTGCCTCTCTTGCCAGTAGCCAAGTTGACACTGAAGTTTGGAGGCGAATAAAAGATGATTCAGACAACTAGGTGGCTGCATCTCGTTGGAGATCATCAAGCAACCGGGATGCAGGGGACTCATTATTTGTGTAACTGTTAGGAGTCAGGACAAGTATCTTACGCACCTGATTCAGACACCTTACATAGTTACAAGTTATAGTCCCTTGAAAAGTCCTTGGGGTATCTTATTTTTTGGTTAGTAAATCATTTAATCCTTTGATTATCTGGTGACTATATACAGCCAAAGAAATGGAGATTGAGGATTTTGTTGGTGTCTGCTAAAGTCGAATCTGAAAAATTCTTGGAACCTAAACAAGAATATGAACATGTGCAAACAGTTCTGTATAATAGTTTTATAAACCAATATTTTCATTTGTTCACTAATTCAAAAATATCCAGTGGTATAACTACGATCTACCATTTACATTCTAGTCTCTGACTCTATACTTTAGCCCCTTTTTATTGTTTTTTTGTTGAAGAGCTTCACCTTGGTTTGAGATGCATTATGCACTTTCCTGTCTCGTTTTCTTTCTTTCTTTCTTTCTTATTGTTTTCTTTTTTTTCATTTCTGGTTGCTAAATCTACAGAGAGAGATACTAGACTTGAGGTTTTCTTCAAAGACAGAAATGTTGTTTACCTAGTTGTATTTATTTAAAATTAATTGGAAATGTTGTTTACCTAGTTGTATAACACTTTTTTCTTGCTGTTTCTGATGAACAATGCAGTGCCCAAACTGTGGAAATGAGTTTCAAGTTTTTGAGTAAGTTGTCCTTCTACTGACTTAGATTATTTTTCTTTCATTTTATTTTGTTGTTAGATTTATGAGTTCCATTGACACAATTTCAATCATTTGGAATCATTGGATTCTAAAGAATTTGGCACCATGAGAAAGGGGGCATGGCCGCAGAGAAGCCACATTACTCACAGGTACCTCTCATATACTTTATAA
>LPNX010021076.1:1703-69838 GCA_001517045.1 Pseudotsuga menziesii
ATATTCCATCAATTTGGTGGAATCAAATATACATTATAAAGTGCATGCATGTTGGATTCCTCTATTGGAAATGTGGAAATTCCTAAGAAACTTCTTGGAAATGCCCAAGATCCCATAAGAGACGTAAAACCCATAAGAAGTCTAAAAACTAAAATTCTACAATCTATATATATATATTGTGTTCCCCTCGACATACCCATTTGGGAGGGTTGCATTTTTTATCATTCATGTTTCCGAAACTAGTACATATTTCCATGTTTCATGCAATTTAGTTGGATTCTTTATATAAATTTTAAGTTTCAAAGCATGATTTTCCCGCCCAATGTGATCAACATGCAGTAAGAATCCTCCAAGATCCCTTGAAAACCATAAAAAATCTCAATAATCTACCAAAAAGAACTTTAACTTACCTCTGCTTGTTGAAGTGCATACCATACCCTATTGTCAATGTTGCACAAGCTCCCATCAAAAAATTGGGAAAATAAATATGGCTAAGACTACAAGAAAACTTTTCCAAAATTGAGAAAGAGGTTAATTTAATATCCTCAAGAATTTAAATCTCACACAAATATCACTTTCCCAAACATTCGTCATCTTAATATTGAAATCCATAGAAAGTGGCTTGACGGTTTGGAAAGTGGAGTTTCGGCTACGCGGAGCTCCTCTAACAACAAGTCAAATGCATGCACTACAATATAAAGCTTAAGCATATATTGTAGTGAGCGTGTCTTGACTGATATACAAGACATAATAGATCATATTGACAACGCATTGCTCTCCTTGTGAATCGCAATTCAAGCCAACATTATCCTTCAGAATCTTTGATAACAAATACACTGAATCAATGGATCAATCGCTCCTTCGATGAAACAAGCCATCACTAGCGCTGCATCATTATCATCAAATTTTACAAGGATCACAACCACAATAATTTTTTTTCTTTTTTCTTTTTCATAAAACAAACATAGATCCACCTGAACCCGGATCAAGCAGTCATAGGAATAAAAAATGGGGTCCAAATCTCATATTTTTTCACCAGTAACACCGAGACGATCGCCATTAAGGTGTAGAATAGGTCCTCGTTTAAGCACAAAATACAATTAAACATTTATTAAGCTCCAGATGTTACTATTTCTTGATCATCTCCAAGAGCAGGAATCCAGTCATTGGTAGCCGGGTTGCTACGAACAGGGATACGTTTAGTCAATCCACTCGCCTCTTGGGATTCCAAATAGAAATACGATCCGCCATTGCAATCAAGCTTAATGAACGCATCTCCAGTCTATAATTTAAATTTACCCAATTCCAACAAAGGAAAAAGGAGAAAAAAAGAATGAGAAAATACTCACACGGTGATGCAATCTGTCCATGGAATTCAAGTCCTTGTAATAGGCGGTTTCCACAAACTCTTCGGGCAAACTCTCTCCGTTTTTGCATACAAATATCGACTATTCAACAAAATAAAAGTTGAAATCATATATAACACTACGTTGCTCATCTCTTCTAAAGATCTCTTCGAACAATTTTTAATAGAGATGTGGCGGGGAATATCCGGGTGGTGTGTCGAGATCCAGATATGATAGGTTTGCAAGATGATCACCATTGTTGAGGACTGGCTTAGAAATTAATATGAAGAATGTCCGCTCAAAGCAATTCTCTAACAAAGGGACAAATTGCAAAACAAATAATAGGCTCGAGGAGTTTAAAGAAGGAAGAGGGAATTGGAAATGCAGGTGCCCATGTTAAGACATTCAATTGGAATTCTTAGTTTTCTTTTTTAGGAGAGCAAACTATTCTGAGAAAGTAGAAAACAATTAAATTTGCGAGTCTAGTAAAGAATAGTCCTATATTTGAAAAGCATACTGTACTAAGAAAGTAGAAAACACTGTTTTGCCGACTGCAGGAAAGAGTAGTACTATATTTTTAAAGCACCTGAGCATAGCCCCGCTAAATTTAGGAAAAGCTAGATGTTTACACCTGAACTGAAGCAATAGAATTATTTCCAATCTTCCCACTTACAAGAAATTAGCTCTTACTGAAGCAATAGAATTGACTGCATATTATCATTTACACCTAAACTGAAGCAATAGAAATATTTCCAGTCTTCCCACTTACAAGAAATTAGCTCTTACTGAAGCAATATAAGATGTTATCAATAAATAATAGTACGTCTTGCTCATTGACATCTCAGAAATATTCGGCCATGGTTAGAGCAGTTAAACCGACTCTCATACGAGCTCCTGGTGGTTCATTCATCTGACCATATGCCAAAGCCACTTTTGATTCTGAGATACTTTGTTCATTAATTACTCCTGATTCTTTCATTTCCATGTAAAGATCATTCCCTTCACGGATACGTTCTCCTACTTTTCCAAATACAGATACCCCTCCATGAGCCTTAGGAATGTTATTGATCAACTCCATAATGAGTACTGTTTTACCCACTCCAACTCCTCCAAATAAACCATTCCCTTTAGCTCTTTCTTTCTTTATTATTATATTCGTTATAATGCTCTATTAGCTTTCTTTTTTTTATTTGTTTCCTATGGCGCTATCCTTTTGCATACACTATTTAGTTAGCTTAGTTGGTTCTATTTCAAATAAACACTATATATCTCCTATTATCAATTATCTTTATTAGCTCATAGTTATATAGCAATAAAAAGTACTATTCACTTCCGCGTTCTTTCTATCTCTATTGGCTTTATTGTAAATGGTAATATTATGTGCGCTAGTAAAGCTGTAAGAAGTGCCCATCCCATGCACCCAAGCGCTCCAGATCTCTAGAGTCTGGCTGTTGTAGTTTTGAAATCATCCAAGTAGGTTCCAAGGATCCAAGACTATTGGTTGTTGTTGCACAATGGCAATAGGCTTCAAAAGGTAAATACGGATGTTCTAAATGCTAACTCCCATTTCATCTCTGAAGTTAAGGTAGTAAGTAGTTCATCAATCCAGTCGATATGCAAGGCAGTGTGATATCATTGACAGCTCAGGCACATAGGTTCCATAGGCGTCGGTGCACTAAAACACTACAAGAATATGCGGAGAGTGCCATCCACCAGAAGCAAGAGACCCATCCGTTTCAATCATTCAGCAACCACTGCTACGTTGGGAGAACCAAAGTTGCTAATAAAATATCACAAAAAGCACGCATACCTTTGATGTGACTAAGAGCCAAAGAATATATTCGCCCATCTGCAACCGTGGAGTGCCCTTCGATGTGTGTCGCCCATCTTCCATGCCGCCCAGATGGGATGAAAAAACCCACTCGACCATGAATACGCTTACTGTGATGTGATTTGCAGTTTTCTCATCAATTCGATTTTGTGCAGATGGCAGGAAAAAACCCACCATCCAAGCACACCATGAATATGCTTTCTGTGAGGTGATTTGCAGTTTTATGTGAGGTGATGGCAGGGAAAATCCCACCATAGTCGTCGCACCAGCAGGCCCCTAGGGTGCCTTCGTTTCCCCAACAGGATTCAGTAGCGGTGGGTTTTGATCTATCTCGGAACGACGCACATGAATACATAGCACCTGGTGGCAGCAATGAACATGATGGGATCAAAGAAGAGTCTTAGATGAAGTGGAATTATTCAGAAAACGATGAAGTCGGGGTTCATGCAGAATCTTCCGTTCAAGGCGATTTTGTGGAGAATATAGATATCAAGATGGGGGAGCGTGAGGATGAATTGAATAAAGATAATGCTGAAAACCCAGTCAGTGATCCAGTGGCATGCTAAACGGACTTGGAAGAGAAAACTGACCGAGATTCACCATTTGCACCAACTGAGCCGGCACTCCGTGAAAATGTGTTCCAATCTGAAGAGGATAATGGTCTGCCGCAGCACGACAATATTCCGGCTCTTGGTATGGTGATGAATGTTGTGACAACCTCAATCCGATAGGCTTTCGATAGGTTATGATGATATGGAAGAAGGTGGGGAAGGCAACAGAGAGAACTGGGTTGCGGAAGTATCTCCTGTGAGGCAGGATTTGACACCTCCAACGGAATTGGCTGCTGCAGAGAATCAAGGGCTGAAGAATCAGAATCATCATCATCATCTAGATCTAGATAGAGAACAAGTATTGGCCATGCAGTACTCTAATGCTGATCCAAGTAGCAGGCGGTCAATTTCCTCATTTGACACCGAATCGGCAGATGTCTCAGTTTGTCGGGGGGACTGCAAATGGAAATGGCAATGGCAGAGTAACGTTGCTCGCCAAGGCTCTAGGCATGGAAACAACAACAGTACAGCTGCTTTTGCTTCTGTTTATGCTTCTTCTTCTTCACATGGATTAGTGATGAGAGACGCAGTAGTGGAGCAGACTCGTATGAGTAAAGTGAAAGAGACTCCAAAGCTGCAGGCAATGTCTCCCGGAAGAAGGGTCGCGAATTTTCTCAATTCCTTATTCAGTCTGGCTAAGAGGAAATCAAAGAGTGTCACTGCTCATCAGGACCATCGCTCTGGGTCTGTGAAAAGTCCAAGGGAAAAAGTCAATAAACATGCAGGGGGAAAGGTGAAAACAGCGGCGATGCCGCAATGTAATTCCGTTTCAGTTTGTTCGGTGCTGTCTGTGACTAGTAACTGCACATCGACAGCTTCCACGACTCCTAATTCCAATTCATCGAGCTGGCTGCTGCATCACTGCGGCATTTACAAGCCCATTCTGATCTGCAATGTTCGTAAAAGTGAGCATGCTATGAACACGGAGAGGTATGAAGAATTCTCGTTATCTGTCAAATTTTATCCAACCAGTACTGCAATATTGGATGAATATGGTCGATCCTGTCGGGAGAAGGACTTGAAGAGAGTGGAGAATCATAACAAACATAGCCTGCCATTTCCGAGCAAAAACCTGAGGCGAGTTCAGTTGTCAAAAAGGGGTGTGATTCCTTCTGAGTATTTAATATATCATGATCAGGATCGCAAATACTCCAAGAAACTTGTCGAAACGCAGGTGGAGGACGAAAATGGTGATGATTCAGGCAGCAGTGATTCGAGTTCTGATATGTTTGAGCTCCGGATCTTGAATGCAGTGAACATGGATATCTACTCAAGAGAACTCCCTATTTATGAGACCACTAATTTGGAGACCAATAGAGCTATTGCCAAAGGATTACTGTGATGCCAGCGACTCGCGAGCAATTGTTTGTCTTAGCTATTCTGTAATATAATCCTGGTTCGACTGTTCCAGAGAGATGCTATCACGTGGAT
This sequence comes from Pseudotsuga menziesii, assembly GCA_001517045.1. NCBI lineage: Eukaryota > Viridiplantae > Streptophyta > Pinopsida > Pinales > Pinaceae > Pseudotsuga > Pseudotsuga menziesii. Next base: position 6,923 of record LPNX010021076.1, read on the forward strand.
CATCCTCAATATCATGATGCTCATCAGATCTTGTTTCGCTGCGGAGAGGCTTCATGTAGCGCTTGGGAGCGAGAGATTCGAAGTAATCTGCTCCGCGATTTGCCATTGTTGCTGCGCCTCCAACAATACAACGTTCTTTTATGTCTTTTATGGTGATGGGACATGTGCAGTTGCAGGTAACTGATCAACGATGGCGATTAGACACATTGCAGGTAACTGATCAACGATGGCAATTATCCGAATCGTCGGACGAAAATATCGACGGTTTTATCTGAATCGTCGGACGAAAATATCGACGGTTAAAAAACAAAAAAGCATTAACTTCGGGGTTAAAAAACAAAAAAGCATTAACTTCGGGGAGTAGACTCCCACTTGTTAAACGCCTTACGGCGTAAATATAAAATGTTCTAACAAAAATTAAATCAATTATATTATATTTTCTCATTTTCAACTATTTCACCCTCAACAATAACTTGCACCTTTTTAGAGCAATTGCTAATTATGTATATAGGAGGTTGCTAATTTATTAATTTGGCATCCTCACATGACTTGAATGGACGAGGATAAAAGTTTACTTTACTTTACAGAGTCTCTGTGACACTTTTCAATTATGTGATACTTTAATGAATATTTATGATAATATATCTCATCAATATAGGTAGTAAGTTTGGAAGTTGTGTTTTAATTTTTAAATATTTTTATAATTTAATAATTAATTTATATATAAGAAAAAATTGTCAAATCTTAATAATATATCAATCACAAAATAAATTAATTTAATTTTATAATTATATCTTATATATAAAAAAATTAAAGTTTAATTAAAAATAGTTCAACACTTTAATATACACAAGAAAGAAAAAAAATAATGTCAACATAGCTTGGAGAACTAAGCCATTGCTGTAGTCTTTAGTAATGAAATAGAAGAAGTGATAAGTAAACTAAATGAGTAAACTAAACTGTAGATAATTTGTATCCAAAATTGAGTGGGAGATCTTGTAATAACGTTCTGTAATTTTCCTCATGTATGAAGGAGATGTTGTGACTTTATGTAACATTCCTCATAGAAATGTCGCTATAAATATTTACTTCTATTTACTTATGATTATGAGGGAGATATTCTAATGTTATGTAACGTTACTAATGTAAATGTTAACTATAACTATTAACTTCTATTTACTTATGATTTCCGATTATGAAAAAGATATTGTAACCTTATATAACTTTTTAAAACAAAATCATTTATCGCAGCTTTTTCTGCAACATCACTTCCCTGCTCCCTACTGCCTGCGATCATCTCGATGGATTGCACGAATATCTGGTATGAAGTATTTTATGGATTCAAGTCTTTTAGAATTTGGATAAATTTATGGGAAAACAAAGGGTTTCAAGAAGTTTTATTTTATTGCTGTAGACTGATAGCGTAGACTACGAGGTTCCAAGCGCAAGTAATGTGGTCCTGAAGCGTTTGGTGTTCACTTCCTCTGTGTCGGCCATTATTTGTGGGAGGACGACTGGCAATCTTGGCGATGGAGAAGTGCTGGACCAATCTTGAATTCTGCCGTGAAAAGAAGGCAAGTCTTTTCACTTAAATAATTCTGTATTTAAATCTATTTTGTCCTAAATTACAGGAAAACTCAGGCAAGTAGCTTCACTCTTACTCTCTGAATCTAATTTTTACCCTAACTTAAAAGAAAAACTCATTATCTGATGCCTTCTGTTTTTGTGTAGTTGTGGTCTCCATTGGCAAAGACTCTCTCAGAGAAAGCAAGCTGTATGGGAATTCTCAAATGACATAGACATTAATCTTATATTAATATATATATGGGTTTGTAAATCAAATTTTTATAATAATATTTTGATAAACATTTAAAAAAATGTTTGTAAATCAAAATTTTATAATAATATTTTTAAATCAAAATTATAAGTTTTGTTTTTATAAATTTTAGAAGATGCATTATTATTTTTATTTACAATGTGTTTCTCTTTACCATTCTTTAATCAAATTATGTAATAATATTTTTTTCCTATTTTTTCAATAATAAATATTATCAATAAATAGTATTCTAATATTATTTATGTTTAAAAATAGTATTCAATATTAAATAGAAACGTTCAGATTTTTCTTTGGAAGTATTTTGTCGATTACTACTTGCTATTTGTGGCATGATCATTGTCAATAGGATAGAAATATGAAATACTTTTATGGAACCTTGGACTTGTTATTCAATTCAACTAGTGGATTTCATAGTCTGAGTTTGATTTGAAATTTGGAAAAAAAATCATACTTATAATTTTTTATATTGAAAAAACTTTTTCATAATAGGTTTAAAATTTCAAAATTGGACAGTTTACCAAAAATTGAAACCTCTCTGTTTTTTAATAAACAAATTCCATGAACAACTATTCAATACCCATTTCCCATGTCCGGTTCTATTTAAACAAAAATCTGAGAGTGTTAGTATGTGCACTTTTCAACCAAATTTGTTATAAAGGCTAGAACTCCAAGATTTGCAATAAATTATTTTAGATCTCATCTTGCCTGTGTCTAAGAAGCATCTACTTTGAACCACTGTTCCACCAAGTTTCCAGGATGCTAGGGCATGGGAGCGGGGAAACGCACATTGGGGACGTGTAGAGACAACCCAAAATTTTGGGTATTTTGGGGGAGAGGAGGGCGAGGAGGCGTCAGGGTCCCTAGCATACGGGGTCGGTCTCTAAAATTATAAAAAAGAAAAAAGAAAAATAATAAAAATATGAACCCCAACATATCAATATATCAATTCTCCATCCCATCACCATTTGCATACTAGCATGCTTATGTTCATGGAGAGTTTAGTGTAATTTAATGTAATCGTTATAGCGAAGCATATCATATCGATGCTTGTTTCTTTTTATTTGTTGCTATTTTGTTTTAAAATGACCATTTAGTGTAAAACCCAAAATTTAAGATGAACCATTTCTTTTTTAAGTAAAAAAAATAAAAAAATCGAGGGCAGTGGGGGCCTCTCGGAGCCCCCCATTTTTGGGAGGGGGATGCCCCCCAATTCGTGAAACTCCTAGACCTGTGTTTCCCCAAGTTTTGCAGAAAGGGGCACGTTGGGAAACGTTTCCCATAGAGCCCCCCCGCCCCTGGGGCATCGGAAGCGTAGGGGACGAACCCTTGAGCCTGGGAGGCGCGTCCCCGTGGAACACTAATTTGAACCATTAATAAAATCACTTAATTCATTGTAGCTAGAAACAAAGCAAAGAGCAAAATCAATGAATTTTAACGATTAAGTAAGTTGAATTGAACGAATTGGCCAATTTTCGAATGTATTTAGCCCATTCCGCTGAGTAACTATGGTGGATGTTGGGTCATTAATGAATATTTTGTCGTTATCTGTATTATTTAGTAGCATATTTGCACAATTGTAGATGAAAATGCCGATAGGTTTTAAGCACCCAGAGGGATCAAATCTCGAGAGATGCAAACCTCTCTTGGGAGATTTAATCCCTCTCGGCGCTTGATAGAGCCTAGGATTTGGATCTACGCTCGTTTAAGCCAAAATCAAATAGAAATTGTTGCAATGGCAGTTTACAATTTCAAATATAAAAACCATATTTTCAACAACAAATCATTGCAATTAGTGTTCAAAGGGAGGTGCTCTCTAGCCCAGTATGGGGGAGATCATGTTACGTTAGTCAAGTTAGGCTAGCGGACATAAATAAAAAATATTAAAAAAATGAAAAATATAAATTATATATACTTAAATAAAATATAAAAAAATTAAACTAGCATAGATATATTTTAAACCTACATTTATCAAGTATCCAAAGAGATCGAAATGGTAAAAATAATGTACACCTTAAAAAATTGGATCCTTCTCGATGCTTCATAAATCCAAATTTAAAATAAATTTACACTAATACTAAACTCAAAACAACAAAAAAAAATACAAATAATCCAAAGTTTAGAAAACTCCCTGTGTTTACCATTACTAAGTCCGGCCATTGGACTCCCAAGAAAAAGACACCGTGAGTCCCAAATCAGACGCGCAAGGCAAGACTACGACTCCTCTTCCCACCGCATAAGTATAGATGTAAATAATGGGATAAGGCTCTTCAGATGAAGTTCTGGAGGTGAATGCATCTGAAATAACATCATCACCAATTTATTTCTGGAATTTGGAGGTGAAATTTGACGTGCATATTGTTGTAAGAGGCATTTTGACTCTCAAATATATTAATATTATTATATAGAAAATAATAAAATTTATAAAACATTATTATATTAGTATTAATATATTTATGTTATATAAGACTATATTTTCTAAATTCTAATTTTTAAACAATATATTCATTAAAAAAATAAAGACTTCTATTAAATTATAATTATTTTCTTTTGACTTTTAATTTGTAAATTGAATTGATTTTTCTTAAAAAAAAAAAAAAAACTTATTTAACTTAATTATTTTTTCATTATGTTTTGATTTTTTTATTATTGTAATGAACATCTACAATCCACCAATTTTATTGGTCAATGATCATTGGTTACATTGGTTACATTAGCATTGTTAGGAGTTGAACTTGAAAGAGCAGTTATTTACATTATCACAAGTAATGCACTATATTTTTGGTATTATATTCATTGGTTTCTTTAGATTCAAAGATTTACTTGAAATATATGATTTTGTATAATTGTTGAGTATGTGTGTATTTTTTAATAATTTTAAATAATATGAGCATTTTAATTATTATATAGATTCAGATTCAAAAAGTATTGATTAATTCTCTAAAACTTTTATTCAAAATGAAATAAACATATCTTATATTTCTCTTATGGTTCAATTCTAGTGAACAATTCAAATGTTAAACAAATATAAGTACTAAGTAAGACATTACAAAACATGAATTTTTTGTTCAACATTTAGAATGAAAATCACATTGTAAAATAAACCATACTAAAAAAATGGCATAAGGAGTTATAGAGTCATGTAGTCATCATTATTTATAACAATTGGATTTATGGAAACTTGCATTTATTTAAAAATATAATTTATTATTATATATATTAACAATTTACAGAAAATGCTATACAAAGATATATTTCTTAAAAAATAATTTCTTATTTAAAATATAATTTTTTTATTATATATGCTATTAATTTACAAAAAAATGGTATACAAAGTTATATTTTTCAAAATATAATTTTTTATTAAAAAGACTTCATTATTGAAAGGCCAAACTTTTAAAATTTTTATAATATTAAAATAAATAATAAGTCCAAAAAATTTGAAAATTTGACTCCAACATTGAGTAATTCAACGCTTGACAACATTTCACTATTAAAAAAAATTGCTAATCATGAATGTGGCCGGCATGGAAGCATATATCAAAATTCAGGAATCTATAGAGGAGTTGACACACAATAGCGGCCTTAGACAAGAATAGAAGGGTAGTTGGTACGAGTAGAGGTGAATAGTAAGGGTTCTAAGTGTGGTTGGTGTAAGTATTATCTTCGTCTTCATTCAATTCACCTCCAAAATTGACTCCAAGCCAAGACCTAGTCCACATCCAATAATCGTTCTAGATTGCGGCTTAGACCAAATCCACATATTTTACTATTAATTAGAATTGGAATCAATTAATAATTGTTCAAGATTGCGGCTTAGAAGTCGGGCTTATAAAAGTAGAAGGGAGTTGCTTATCCTTACTAATCAAATTTGAAAGGTGGGTCTTAATTTTAATCGGAAGGGCATTGACGAAAGGTAATATAAATAATTTTACTTCAATTATAAATTAACTAATTTTTTTTTCTAAAAATACAAAAAAAAATTGTCTTTCCAAATTTTTAAGATTTTAAACAATTAAAAACTCTCTAATATTTATAAGAGAAAATGATAGCTTTTCAATAAAACTTATTTTAAACACATTAATTTGACATAGTTGTAACATTAATTTTACATTTAAATAAAATAACAACTATGTTATTGTATTTTTCTAAATTGGAGCACACTTCATTATACAAAATAACTACTTAGACTATGCAATAACCATATTGGAACATTCTTGTACATAGTGCAAGACATTATCATTAGACATAGTCTTAAAAAAACTAGAGCCATGAGATAATTACTTACTATTAACTATGTACAAAAAGAAGCCACTAAGCAAATGAGGGTATACTAAACTTACAACAAAACAACACATATCAAACAAACCAAAAACTTAATTCAAACTGGAGAGAGAAACCTAGATATAGTCTTTAAAAAAATTAGAACCATGAGAGAATTACTCACTGTTAAAATGTACAAAAGGAAGTCACTAAGCAAAATGAGCATATAATAAACCTACAACCAAACAATACATATAAAACTAACCAAAAACTTAATTCAAACCCGAGAGAGGGAAACCATCCAATTTGAGAGATGTAAGAATGATGAGCATTGGGCGGCTAAGAAAAAGTAATACACAACTCATAAGAAATTAAAAAAATTCTTACATACCAAGAGATTAGCAATGCTAGCATCACCGGGGCGAGGGTATCAAATTTTGTTGTTCAACACTTGTTGTGACAGCATACAAGTATGGGATGGAGGGGCAATGGAATCAAGCCTAAGTCAATTGGGGCCTTGCCGCTCGTTGCATGTCTGAGTCTCGACAATCTACCATTTAAATTGAACTAGAACACCAAAGTAGTTTGTTAATTGCTAGATTTGAGAAAGTTCTAGGTGTGAGTAATTAAGACCTCGGAGTTCTAAAACAATTAATGTATCTACCTCTATGTTGAAACCGTTTTCCATGCTGATGCAGACCACTACCTTCCTTATTGTCTTACCAAAAGGAATGAGAATGAGGAAAAATGCGTAAAATTATGGACTTCACATTCCAAGAGCGCCTTGCAATCACATTGTAAGGAGTGATAAGAAGATCACAACAATTCAACGTCTCAAATCCTAGTTGATAGTGTAAATTAAAGACTTATATGGTAATTTTAATATAAGAATTAGTTATAGTTATCTCTTACTCTTTGTGTCTTGATACATTTGATATTTTTATGGTTGTCTCTATGCCTTGACTCAATTGATATTAAAAGGTGAGGATGTGTAACATCCCATAATTTTGTAAATAAAAAAAAATATTTACTGCCTGTAGTATTAGAATTTACTAGACAATATTTAGAACGATGTTATTCTTCATACTTCTTTCGTCCTGTATTACTATTGTAATATATATTAAGTTAGTATTTACTTGCTCAAAAAGGTGATATGTCGACATGACATTTCTCTTTGTCATAACAAAACCGTCTGAAATTAATTGATTTGTCTCAAGGCTGTTTTGTTGTGGTCATTTGTTTGTTTCTCAACATGAGTTGCACAAAGGAATGACTTATGGTCTTACTTAGTCATTTTGACTAAAGCATGAACCTTCCAATTTACTAAGTGTAGGCTGCAAAGCAACTCGACAAACAGTTAAAGGACAACTCTAAAGAAGACTCCGTAAGGAGCAACGACAAGGTCAACTAAGGTTTGGTCCTAAACCATTTCTTTAAGTTCAAAGGCCATAAGATCATTACACAGGTTCTAACTTTAATATTTACAAAAGCTAAACTTTAACAATGCAAGTGGTAATGCATAACAACATTTATATGTTATAAGCTTTGAGGGAAGAAGTTCTGAATAAAAGATATCTCCTTGCACTATAAGCCACGCAAAAGGTTTGTAACTCAAAATAAGTATTACATTATAATATAAACTATATCATTACTCCAATCTCCACCGTAGTATGTTATGCCAAGGATTTGGGTTTTCATTTTTGAGGTGATGTTTGGAAAAACGATTTTAATATCAATATCCATAAGGACAAGATACGCCTTTAAGATAGGCTAGGTGACTAAGGTACGTTCTTTAGATGTCGACCATTAGATGGGTGGTAAAACCCTAAAGGTTTTAATGATCATGGAGCACGGTGCTAAACTTTTCGATACAGTCTTGGAGGAGTTCAATCATTCCCTCATTTTCTTGAATGTTTTAGGCTGCTTGACCCTGCTACTTCAACTGCATGCAACCAAAAAAAGAGAAACCATCAAACTCATCCCTTACCATTTTAAATCTACGTTTTCATGGATGGAGTTTACATATGATGTGCCAGCTGGAGCCTTTGGAAAACTGAGAAGGTAAATCATTATTTGTAATCATCTTCTTGGTTTTTTTTCTAATGCATTATGATAATAAAAGCATTCTAACTCCCAACCTATAAAGTGTGTGTGCAGGTATCTTCTCTGTGATGAAAGGGTGTTTTTGAGCTTCCCTCGAGAAGACCTCTCTTAATGGGTAAGACCCATGTCATACCCTGCGTGGCTTTGTGGATTCCATACTAGGTTTTTGCGGTGTGTTTCCTTAGTGTTGGGGTTTTCCACTTGGTACTGTGTTGACGATGTGGAATCGATTTATCGCTTGATACAAAATGTAATTTCTGTACTGCAGTAGTATTTAAAACTCATTGGAGTCCTTAGACGACTCTGCTACTTTGTAATAATTTCTTTTTTTTAAGATAAGATCTAAAACTACTTCTATGACTTTCTTGTCTATTATAATTATATACATCTTTCAGCTTTGTTGACCTGGAAGGATTTTCATAACCTAGTTTGTTTTACAAAGCTTAATGTTGCGGCTGTGAGCCTACTCTGTTAAAATATTTTGGACATAGAAAATCACCTTAGAGCACATTCTTTTTATTCAAAAGTTAACCACTGGTAGCGTCGAGGTTTCGTTCTTGAGACCGCTCGTTGCGTGATAAAAATCATCTTTGTTCTGGGTGAAAAAGAGAACTTAAGTTCTACCTCGGCTTTTAATCGAAAACACTAGTAAAATATTGTTAGCAGGGTATGGCCCGTGAGGGCTTTACATCTTGCTTAGATTTTGTTTTTAATACTTAATATAATCTCGAGTTTAGTTTTGCAATATTTTTACTTGACAATATTCTTTGCGCTTTCAACCAATGTCGTGATACTTCACTATTTATGGATAAAATAATGGTTTAGATTATGGAATAAATCCGTATAATCGATGCTATGTTATGTAGCTTACTGCCAATTATATTTTGGTTAAGAAGCCTCTGTTGTAAACATGATATGGTTTTCTCTTATGTGGAACAATGCTCGTGTGTTTGTCTGTAGTTTAAATTTAAAAGTGTCTCCACTTCGTTTATAAACTGGAAATTACTTACAGAGAAATCGTAATTGAAGTAGAGGAGTTTGTTGCTCCAGTTTATGTGGAGCAATGCTCGTCTGTTTCTCTGTAGTTTAAATTTAAAAGTGTCTCCACTTCATTTATAAACTAGAAATTACTTACAGAGAAACCGCCGTTGAAGTAGAGGAGTTTGACGATGAGGTTATAATATGTTTTTTTTAAAAACTTAGAAATACTATAAAGGAAAGGTCGTGGAGTCTCTGTCCTTCCAACAGTTTTCAAGAGAGGGGCCTGCAGGCCTGTACTATTTTCTTCCCTTAGACTTATTATTTGTTTCTAAGAGAATCCATAGTAACTTCCTGCACACTTAGATCTTGGTTTAACCATACTTGCATTCATTTCTTATGAATTATCTTGAAGACTATTTGTAATTTGTGTTAATATTCTATTGGATCAACAAGTAGATAGTTCTAGGGTTTCGTTGTTTTGTTTTTAAAACTATAAAGCCTTACTCTGATTATTCAATTTTGCTTAAATAGTTTTAATAAGTCAAGAGACTGTTCGAGATTTTGTTATGTAGATAAATACTGCAGAAATAACACCAGTTTAAATCAGAAGCCTGTAACCAGTGCTAAGATTTGTCTATGATCTCGACTTGGTGTTACATTAATAGTTTAGCTTAGCATTATTATGATTTTAAGTGAACTCTGGTTATTCTAGATTAATACTCGAATTGATTAAGGAGAAACAAATTGGTTTTAAAAAGATTAGTATAAACATAGTAGTTGAGATGAACTTGTATCTGATCATTTATATTACTAAACTGTTAGAGGATAAAGGATTTGGGAGAAGTAAATAAATTATTCATATATAAAAGAAAAGGCTCTGTAATTTATTCTAGCTCCTAAACTTGTATTGTAATTGAAAGTTCGGTTTTATTAACTGTAACTATTTATCTAAATGGATTCAGCGCTGTAACCTTTATTTAAACTAAATACCAGATCTTCCAACCAATAGTAAATTGTAAGCAGTTTACATACATGATTCTATTCTCTGGAATAAGAAAGATACATATTTATTTGATCATTTTGATACTACTATTCAACATAATTTATATCTTCCTGTACTAGAGTCAATCACTTCGGTGAGAGAAAAAATACAGGATATAATTTTAAACTCATTTCTTTTTCAATTAGTTTCAAAGGAAATACTTCATCCAATAATCATTGAACAAAAATCATTTAACTATAAGCATATTTGAAAATAGTTTCAGCTTAGTCAAACAAGAGTAAATAACGTATTACAGATATGGAATTGGAACCTGGATGTGTTGCAGAAAATGGACTAACACCCAAGGGAGACTGTTCCACCCAACCTTTTCCTGAAGCTGCCAAATCACTTGCTTAGGACCCTCGAGCTTGCTCACTGCACCACTAGGATGAAGATCTCTGCTACACAGCAGACTTCTGCAACTTAGCACTCGGCAACAGACTTAACTCAGCAAATCACTTTAGCTATCCCCTTATTAAATTCTTTATGTGCTTGACTTTTCAATTTGCAGTAATCATAAAGTTCATTCTCTCAAAAAATCAGAATAAGTGGTGAGCCTCCTGCTCAATTTGATGGTTTATATAAGATTGCCTAGGTCTTTGGGTCAATTTTGGAATTTAATGAGCCACCCAGCTCAGTTCCCCCTTTGAGGAAACTGACCACTTTTTTAGGGATTATGTTCCTTCAATAGCTAGAAAGTGAATTCTAGTGTTGCCACTTGTCAACCAACCTTCTACAGCTGCTCCTTCCTCCTAGTGCGAAGTGAACACCCATTTAATAGTCTCCCCTGAACAGGTGTCTCCTTTTATTAATTATTAAAATAAATAATTCTTCAATTACAGTCATCCTTGACCCACTTGGTCATAAACTTTACAATAAAAATTAACATAATGTTNTTTTCCAGTTTTGGGTATGTTACAGGATGTGCGTGTAAAATAATCCTTAGTTATGAATATGAGATGAGGATTTAAAGAAAAGATGATGTAAATACAAGTAATTTTTATACGTATTTTGGTGGCGAGTGCAAAGGACAAATGTGGTGAGAAACCACAAACATTTGGAAGGATGGAGGGAGATTACATCATGATCATGGCACCCATCAAGTTGAAGACTATTCCTACGCCAAAAAAGGTTTTATTTTATTTTATTAACAACCATTGTGGTGCTTTGGTCCAAATGTTTTTTCTAACTCATTGTTTCTCCATATAGGGTGCCCAGTGCCACCTCTCTATATGAATGCATAAATCGACCTCTGCATGGTTTGTGATCCTGGTTGCATGCCATTGAGTGTTGTTTATAATTGACGTGATTCAGTGACATTCATGCAAGAAATGAAGTCTTGTAGATGAGGATTGATCAAACCATCTATTTGAATTTAATTTTGAAAAAAAACGAATGGACATTGGTCGCTAGGTTCACAAAGGTAGCAGGAACAAAGTTTTGGGCTCATTTTTAACCTAATAGTGGTTCTCTGTTATTACAACGATAGTCATTGAAACATTGGCACACCTTAGATCATAGCCCCAAGTGACTCAGGAGTTAGAATCATATCCTGGTGGCCAGTGCCTTGTAGTTTCAAGTCATTACTCATCATCTTGCATGGCTGAGTAGTGAGTGGGACGCAAGGGCGACTGAGTAGTGAGTGCGACGTGAATGAGTGTATGATTATAATTTATGATATTTCCAATATTTTGAATGATGAGTTGAATTTTATAGCATTGGAATTTCAAGAGACTGCTCGAAAATTATATGGATAGGTAATTTCAAATATTGCCTTTTTTTTGAAATATTGATATAAATTATGTCCTTAATTAAAAAAGTAAAATTCAGATTTTAATTTTTTTTAAAAGACAATTTTAACATTACCTTTCTATGAAGAGCTAGAACCCTTTGGAAAGGTTGAGAAGGGTTCAAATTTGTACGCTGCTTATCCTTATAAACTTCTAATAAGTAAACCTGCCCTATAGGTATTGAGCCGGATAAAAGTGGTCAATGCCCGGACGACGCCTGCATGAAGGAAACTATAGTTATCGATGGTCAACCGTGTATTCGTGTTCTCGCTTGGTGAACCATGTTCGAAGTCTCTTAACCGAGATAGTGACAAGACTAAAGTCATAACAAGGCATATTGGAATGTGCGACCACTGGGCCCTACCACCTAAGTCACCAGATTCGGCGATTTTTTGCCATGAAATTCGAAAATCGTCGTTTTTCTGTGTATTGCGAACTATTCGTTTAAATTCGGCGATTTTCCCCACTGGTAAACCCTAGTTGATGACCAAAACTACCTCCACGTTATCTCATTGCTCATTACGCCGTAGAGGCTTTGCCATGAATCCTTCCGTAAGTGATCATTACGCGGGTTTGCAAGAGAGGCTCCGTCGTGAATCCTTCCGTGAGTGAAGACTGAAGTATGGAGGTTGTCGTCGTTCTCTGAGTTAAGTGGTGTGGAGCTGTCGCTCTGTGAGTCGCAGAGGGCGGAGCCTCGAATCTGCAGTATTTAGTTGACAGTTGAATAGGCGCAGCGATGCCCAGCCTCGAGTCTGCAGTGTTTATTTGACAACTAACAGGAAATAGGCACATCGGTGCCGATGGTGTTGAACATGATATATTTGATGAAACCGGACAATGTTTATTTGACAGCTAATAGACATATCGATGCCGGTGGTGTTGAACATGATATATTGAAACCCGACAAACGGATGGATTGATATATTTCTTACATAAAAGCTTTGAGTCTAAAAAATTATTTTTGTATTTTACTAAATTGATTTATATTAAATTGTTTATTTTAATTTTTTTTAAATATTATAATAAAAAATTAATGTTAATTTATTTTAGTTTATTAATATTATCTATATGACATGATTTTTTTAACAACTTAGTTTAATAATCTATGTTTATAGTTACATTCAAGATGAAAGGATGATATGTGATTATGTGAGAATATAAGTTTCTGGTTGGGATGCTAATTAGTGTAAATATTTTTTAATCTTCAAATTTTATAATTATTAGAACTTAGTGCCGAATTTTATGTCGAATTTTATGGCCAAAATTTTTATTGCCGATTTTTTGCTGAATTTCAAGGTCTTCGAATTCGAACACGAACTCGAACTAGGTGGCTTTGCCTACCAATACTATAGTTGGGGTGTTGGTATTAAAAAATTGCTAATCATGAATGTTGTTGGCTTGGAAGCATATATCAAAATTCAATGGCAAGCAATATGCAACATGTTATAGGTTATTTAATGCAACTACACCAACATTGTGGACCATTGGATCTAAAATTGGTTAAGATCCAATGACCCACAGTGTTGCCGCTGCAGCATTAAATAACTCATAGCATGTTATTTATATATTGCCAAATTCAACACGTTACAACTTGTTAACACGTGTATTAAAAATTACTAAGGATATCTTGATATTTCCTGAATATAAGAAGTGATATTTCTTATGTATTAAAAAATAGGATATCATTTAAAATGTTAAAGATTTTTATAAGTCTTCCTAAATATTGGGAATCAAATCAATATTTTCCATTAAAATAAAATGTAAAATGTTAGACATTAAAAAACAATGAACCATTTAGATTAAAATATTATTAAAAAGGTTGTGCTTAAAATTGAACGTTGACCATTAGTAATACTAACTGCCGGTGCCATAGTCCCTTATGTCAACAACTCCAAAGTAAAACAAGGGCTATAAAATAGCTAATCTCTCCCGCTTACCATTTACATATTTGCATATGTAGACACTTGTAATTGACGGTTGTCTATAGGAACAAAGCTACAAGTCAACCTGCATTTTCATGGAAATGGAGGTTTGGTAGCTCTCCGTGCAGGCCATTGGTCTCCAAACATAAACATAAATATCAGTCACTTCTTAGCTAAAATTGAGCTTGCAGTTGGTAGGTTTATGACATGAAGTAATTAGCAGATAGATCCTCTTCTTGCATGAGATAACGCCTGCGTTCCTGGTGAGATTTCCCACAAAGACCGAACGCTTTGGTCTGACGCTGTATGCAGCTGCATAGACTGCTGTGATCTCGTTTGCATGAAGTTTGCACCATTGAGTAGCATATCATCTTCTGATTTCTAGTTCCACTGCTTCCATCCATTTACGGAAAGAATGTTCTCCCGGAGTCCAGCCTCTTAATGTCTTTAGTGAATGGATTTGCAGATGCCAGGAATCTATTTCCTTGACTCAATAGGGTGGGGTCAGCACTTCCTCCAATGGCATAATCTTCCCCCACACAGTGTAGTCATTGTTCACTATTTGCAAGTGTCCAAATCGACATCTGTGTGCATTTATTTAATTCAGTCAGATGTGAGTTAAATAGTTAGTAGAGATCTTCAGACTGTTCAGTTTTTACCTTCGCATTCGTTTGATTAGAACTTCGCCAAAATGGTTGAATGCAACCGTTCCCTGCATGATTTTGTCCCGAGGATAACTGTCACTGTGGCCCAATAGCATGACATACAAATTAAGCAAAGCAACCAGGTGCATTAAGCTATCATTGTCAATCTACAGGAACAAGAAGAGAATTGCAATGAATGAATTATAAATGCATGATTGAAATATCTAAGAGTGAAATAGTTGTTTGAAATAGTGATGTGGGTGGATGACTCGACTGCGTCAATGAGACCATCTACGCAGTTAGAGATATTTGTCGATACCCTACATGGAATGGAGAGTCTCTTACCAAAGCGTTTCAATATGTGGATGCCATGAATGATGATGTTAGTATATAAAAGTTGAAGGTGGTACACAGGTGGTGAGCTTGCAGTTAAAAAATGGACACATGTATAGAGAGAAATATGTATTTATGAAGATGATGGCTCTACACAGGAGGATGACGGAAGAGGTTAATGAATGCACAGCCCGACGACATAGATTAATGAATGTTGTGTGCACCACATTAACTACAGAATTAATTGAATAGTTGTATTTTCAATAAGACATCAATCCCATAAGCCAATTGCAATGTAGAAAAATCGATTTTGTATATTTATAAATATAATATTAGATTGAAACTTTGGTTAAAAGTTACTAATGCAATTCAGTCAAAGGAAACTAATATAAAGTCAACCGGTATCGAAAACAATGGGTAACAAGGGGAGCTACTAACGGCAGCAAGTCCCTGCCTTATGCAATTGTATAATTGTCTAATTGAAAGAATAGTTGGTTTGTTCCATGCTTAGTAGGATTCTTGGTTGTCCATGCAATATGTGCAATATTGAAGTGTCAAGCAAGCTTATCAGTCATATAAGCTTATCAATCATATATTCTGGCAGGCATACTCGGCAGAATTTTCTGGAATCTCAACTTTCAGACCAGTCTAGTAGCTTCTTGTGGCAGGGAGGCATTCTGTAGACTAATTACTTGAATGGTTTTTCGAAGAATGTATTATATCCTTTCGACTCTATTGTTTTTTCATTGTGTTATTCAGTTAAGATGTCGGTGCATGCCATTTCGAATTCTGGCTCTCTATTGTTTTTTTAATTGTGTTATTCAATTAAGATGTTAATAAGATGTTGGTGCATGCCATTTTGAATTCTGGCTCTCTATTGTTTTTTTTAATTGTGTTATTCAGTTAAGATGTTAAAGGCAGGTTCCTTTTTTGTTAGTAATTGATGTATCATGTCACAGTCTTTTCATCCTAAATGTGCTTCCAACAAATTTTAGCACATTGGCATTCCCAAAAGATGTGCTTCACAACTGTGTCAGAGCGGTGGAGCGCTACAGGTGACTATATGCAGAAGACAATAATGGCAACAAATTTTAGCACATTGGCATACCCAAAAGATGTGCTTCACAACCGTGTCAGAGCGGTGGAGCGCTATAGGTGACTATATGCAGAAGACAATAATGGCATATATTATTGCTTGCAGGCCTGTATTTTCACTAGTGAGTTAAATTGAATACTTTAAAAACAAAGAAATACGACCAATGCCTCTAATGGAGAAAAAACATCTAAAATTTTCACCAAAGCTTATGATGCTAGAGAAGTTTTCAACACTAGTCTTCAAAATGATCTGCACAACTACCAATAGAGCTCCACGCAGCCAAGTAGTACCTTCATACTACTCCATGCACTCAATTAAAACACCATGCTCAATGCAACACCTCCACAAAGGAATGCTTTACAATGCAATATGCCAAAAGTTAAATGCTTGCAATACTTCAACGCATCTCCACCACCTCCATGCAATCACAGCGATAGCGGAAGCTCCACTCAGCACAATGGTCTATGGTTTCCACGAGGTCATTTCAATAGATGTACTGCAAGAACAATTGCCAAAATACAAGAGCGTGTAGGTAGAGAGTGGATATTGCACCAAGACAATATTGTTTAAAAGCTTAGTGTTTCTGGAGGAGCACTTCAAAATAGTGTTCACGGTCTTCTTTTGCAACTATAGTCTCGATCTCGATGCTCTCTTTCACATTATGGACGCGACACACATTCACTTCTCAACGAGAGAGTGCACTCCAATCCACATCGGTGATCCCACTCATATGTGTTACTGATTACTTAGGCTACCTGTTCATCGAAACATGATATTAAAACCCTTGGTAAAAAGCGATTCCCATTAAATAGATAGAGCTTTATCCTCATAAGATAGAGCAATGAGTATAAGTTACATGTATCTTATAGAATACCATCACGAAAGGTGAATGTTTCTAGAACTTAACCCTTAAATACACTGGCACAACTACTTGTAAAGGGAAGTTTGGACACGATGGGTTGGTATTTTTAGACACGTATAGCCTGCATGCATGTGATCTAAGCACATATCTAACATGTCTCACACATCGCATACATGGTCTAACCACATGGCAATTGAATAAGCTGGAGATGGTCATGAAGAAAAGATTAACCCATTAAGACCCTGGCTGGGCTGCTCTACCAAGTGGCTGCTCGTTCTGCAACCTTCAAGACTAGTCGTCACCCAGGCTTGTACCAGTTTATGTTTGACCAAGGGAGACTTATCTTACCTTAAATCCATGACGGCAGGGGCTTGGAAGAAAAACACGTAAGACATCGTACTCATTGTTTCAGTTCTTTGATAGCAGGTAAAAAATGATTTTTACCTGAACCCCAATACTGCGAAGAAAAATAACAAGATGCAGATAACTGCCCCGTCTGTGACTTTGGAACATGGTTTTGATTTTATTTTTGAAGGATTTCATAGGCAAGGTCACATAGATGCATTGTGGCATACACGGGGAACGCCAGGAAATATTATATTAATTTGCTTAAATTCTCATTAGGTTAGGCTTGCAGGATTCTGCAAGAACGTTACAGTGGGTGGCACAATCCTCGATTGTTACACTAATCTGGATTTGATTGTGTGTTCTTCGTAATTAGGTTAAATTCCAAATTAGTAGCGTAATTCGCACTGGATGTAAAGAAATTCTCAGATTCTTAAAAGATATAAGTTATGCCCTTTTTATAATTTTTTCCTTGTATCTTTGTTTAGCACTGGGATCCTTCTTAGACCATTTAATTAATTGAATTCCAGGTTATAATAATCAGAGTTCCTTCTCAGAGTGGTATTATTATGATAATGCATGATGATTAATTTGAATGGCATTGGCCAATGCAGGTGCTCTGCCTGTTTTGTTTTTGCTTATTAAGTACGAAATTAATTATGAGTGCGATCTCCACAATGAAGTTAATAAGAACGGTTGCAGTTTAATAATAAGTACATGTGAGCTATAGCAATTAGTAGCTAAAAAATGATTTTTACCTGAACCCCAATACTGCAATATATATTTTTTACATAAAAGAGTAACTTATACACAGTATTTTACAAAATCATTGCAACTTACATTTATATAGTTTCTAAATCCACTAGCAGGTGAAAATCGCATCAGAAATTTTATGCACAAATTCTGAAATTATTATGATTTGTCCATCTATGAAATTATTATGACTTGTCTATCTATAAATGCATTGGAAGGATGGTGTTTTCCTCAACAATTAGCAAAAAATAGAAGCGAATTCTGTCTATTGCAATTTGTATCAGCTCTTTCTCTTTGTTAACAATTTGCAAACATGTCTTCTGACAGCAAAGACTGTGGCCTTGCTCACCCAACCCAATGCTTGTAAGTCCTCTTTTTATTTAAAGTTTTCTCCTCTTGTTCATTATCACTTATAATTTTGTCTCTTCGTGGTGGCTGTGTGAACATTTTAGTTTTTAATGGCTAATCATTTTATGTTTGTTAATGGCAGCAAGATGGGAAATAATTTTAAAATATTTTTTTTCAATCATTCACAAATTAAATCAGTTTAAGAATTAAAAATTAAGTACTAATTCTTGGTTTTGAGATACGAGAGCTACAAGGTGTTGAACATTGCTCATCTTTGAAGGAGCTTGATGCTTGTCATTGTCTCAATCTGCATCTGGATCAACGATTGAATATTAAAATCAACATATTATAGGTAATATGATGAAATTATAAATCTTTCTAAAATATTTTTTTTAATTGGTTACAAAATAAATCAATTTTGAGAACCATAACTCTGATTATTTATGCATTTATTGAGTACTCCAACTCAAGTCCAGAACGTGGAGGTATGTTTGCAAAGTATCCTGTCATGTGGGTACACCAGCCGCAAGCCACAAAGGAGGTAAGTTTGAAAACTATCCTGTCACGTGGGTACACCAGCCGCAAGCCAGAAATTGGTTGATTATATTCATTGAAAATGTTGATTCTACTTGAAATTTCTGTAGATTGTCTAACATTTTTTTGTCATTATAAAATTTATTACAGGTGCAAAGAATTTTGGAATGAAAGGCTGCTATTAGAAAGGAAGGAGAAAGTGAAGCAAGAAAATGAGCACTACGATCAGCAAGCACGCTTATTTTTAGGTTTTTGATGTAGGGTAAGGTAAATTTCCTGTAAACATCAAAATGCCAGAGGATTGCAATAGGAATATTATAGATTTACATAAATGCTTTCTTATGTGATATATGAAAATCTAAGTAATTGACATTGGTCAATACCAATAGGCTGAATTGTCTATCTCTTTGCAGTTATATTCCTAGTTCTAATTTCTCTATGAATTAATCAAATGATTATACTATCTATAATCCATTTTAAAGTCATGCTCATTGCTATTAAGCTTGAAACAACATGACAAAGATATAAAAAAACCAGGTTGCTAGCTAACTGTGCTTTCATTTCATTAAACAAAAGAAAAAAACTAAGTTGCTGGCTAACCATGTTTTTTTTTAAATGTTACTGCATACCAGTTCACACTTTATGTCATGAAAGAACACCCACGACAATGGAGAAACAACAGAAGAGGAGCTGTAGTGGAATTATGGCCAACTGAGTGTTGATCACCATCTAGTGGAATCACACTTTTGATCTGTAAAAAGGAGCGTTTGTTCTGGTTGTAGCTTCATGTCATTATTCACCTTAGCAATGAAGACTGCCACTTCTCTATTCAGTTTGTCTTGCCTGAGAGAGGGCTCTCAGGTCCCCCAAGGACTTTGTAGCGGGTTCGATTCCTGGCTGAGCTCCAGGTCTCAGATTTTAAGAATAAGTCAGATTTTAAGAATAAGAGGAGTTGCAGGATGAGCTTTATGCAGGGTCTCCACGCTGGACTGTCTCCCAGATCTCAAATTTATGAAGGTTATTGTGAGGGGAGCACGAAATAAGAACAGATTTATGAAGGTTACTGTGAGGGGAGCACGAAAAAAGAACAGGTAGTATGGAAATGATGGTGCGGCCTGGAAATGATGGTGCTGCCTGAGCTACTTATAGTTGCTTTCCCTCCTAAGCCAATCTGCCAAGCGGTGCATGCAATACACTGCAATAAAACATGTGTCATATCAAAAGACACTTGCCACGACAGTGCAAAACTGTGTTCTTTGCTACATAGAAGTCTAACAGTAAATGTTAGAAGAAGTAATGCTAGATACTTCTAACATTACTTGGTTTTACAAAGTTGCAAGTAAAAAGCTCACTTTATCATAAGCTTTGTTAGAAAAAATGACCGGGCTGCCTCGTTATGAGGCCAAATAAGAACCTTAAGTGTTTGATTGGTTGAGAAAGCGGCCAAGGTTACCGATTGGTGGAGAAAGCGGCTTCAATTAAGCGATCAATGATATTGATAGGTGGAAAAAGCCGCTTTGAATTCGTTTGAATGCAAACTTAAGAAAAAAACTTCATATTTTGTTTTGTTTTGTGTTCAGGTTAATTAAAAATGACGGAAGGCCGTTCATAGAGTCCCTGCTAGCCGATGGCAGGGACTAATAATAATAAGAAGGTATTCTTTGGACATTTTGCTTACATCAAATAAGTAATAATATAAGTCCGAACGCATCGAAATTCCAATAATAAATAAATTATTTGGGCTCCCAGCTGGTGTCGAGTAAGTCCGTTTCTTTTTTTTTGGGTTATATTAAGTGATGGTATCACATTTGACTTTCCATTACTTACATTCAGATCCAGCAAGGTGAACGTGCACTTGGATATTCGATTTCCAACAACTCTCTGTGTATTATCTATTTCGATTTCTGGAGAACTTTGTCTAAATACAGACACCAGTGACATGACAACTGTCTTAAAGGGTAGTAGCCATTTCATAATCCCTCCAAATTCGATTTTCTCAAACCAATAGTTAGCATTCGTAATGCCAAGTAGCTGCCTAGTTTTAACGGCATATGGCATTTATTATGCTATGGAATAGTTTTTTTTTTATTAACTGAAAGTTGTATCAGTATGGGTTATGTAAATCTGGTCATCGGTTTTGAATTTTGGTGAAGATAGAATAAAAATCGAATTTTTTTTTTCAATAAATATTTTACTATTTTATTTAAATTTATTCATAAACAAAGGGATTTGCATTTTAAAAAATAAATTCCTATGAGCATTGCTCATTATATTCTTTACATATATTACTTAATTGTACACATTACTTAAACCGTTTTCTTGATATCGAGGCATGGTCGAAGAGGTAACTTATTGTACACATTACTTAATTGATGCAAAAATTTCAAATTTCAAATGTAACAACCTTCCATTTGTCGTTGAAACCTGTCTCAAATAATACTCGGTTAAGTTCAATTCGAGTTGATGCATGGAAACAACAGAAGATAGAAGAGGAGCCTAGAACAGACGTAGGAGCTAACAGATGCTTGGCGATGGAAAAAGAACACGATCCCAGGATATGAGGAAGATGTAAAAGATGCTAGAGTATGCTGCCAATGTGCACGAAGATGGCGAAATAAACATGTGCCGGGTTCATATTCTGCTGAAGATGACATCAACTTTGCAATTTACCCGGTTTTAAGTCTTTTCTCACTGTCACTTTTCTTTTTGTATTTTTTTTTTTCTGATGGAGTATTTGTATGATTGTGTAGTTATTTGGAATCATGAATGATCAATATTGGTTTCATGAATGGAAAAGTTTCTATACGAGTGCAAGATAGTGATCAACGAGATTGCTCAAGTTTCCTTGAGCAGTCTAATTTCATATCTCACTCAGAAAATTGAACAGAATCCATAATTCACACAAAATAATAAATTGTATATTTCAAACTCAAATACAACTAGATCTAACTTATTCCAATTTTAGAGATAGGTTGAGAGAATATCTCAACAATTTCAAACAACCCTAACAAATCTCAAAACAAATCTAGATGCACTAATGAAAGCATTATCTCTAACAATATCTACCTAGATCTCGTTCAAAAAATTTGAATAATTGGACAAATGTCTTTAAGGTATTGGGAAGATTAAGAAAAGCGTCGAATTCATCCAATACTTCCCATTTGTAATATTTTTAATCTATTTTAAAACGACATGTTTATCGTACAATGTCATGGACTAAGAACTAGTATGCATTTATTATAGACATGCTCATCGTTTATTTATCACATCTTCAAAAACAACATATACTTCGCTTTAAAAAAAAGTCAAAAATAAAAGTATACGTAGCTTACATGATCTGCATTCCCTATGTGTTAGTATTTGGCTACTTAGATGAGTATTTCCCATCAATGTAATCCATAACATACTTGAGATTAATATGATCTTATTTACTTTTATCAACCAAAGTTCTTCACTATATAACTCTTATAAACAAAATTGCTAAATTAACATACATATAGCATTGCCATTCTTTACAAACATTTTCATGCAATACAATAGGATAAATATATACTATACAAAGCAACTCTTAAATGGTTTAACGTATCAAATTTTGAGAGCATACCGATCACTCTTAAGTTCTATGTGCCCTACATAGTACAATTAGCGTTTGCACAAAGAGGTGCAAAAAAACGTTGAGAGGGTAAAAATATTTTGTCTTTTCGCAAGCCAACCTTTGTGACTTACCTTGGGAGACTGCATATTAATACTGAGTTTTAAAATTTTAGGTTAAGACATTTATAATTCTTGTGTTTTGGGGTTTCGATTTTCGATTATAAATTTTGCAAGAAATAATAAAAATTAACTGACAACAACTTAAAATTAACGCGTGCAATGAGTATGCCGCATATTTGCAAATAATAATAAATTTCAAGCTCCCGCAACCCGCAACCCGAAAATTGCGGGATGCGGGTTTCGGGAAAGATTAGTGGAATAACACACAATACTTACAAAAATTATCCTACATCCTGCAACTGCAAATTTCGCGATGCGGGTTGCGGTATGCGTGTTTCGAGAAAGATTGAATACAACTTCATTTATTTTGTCATCCCGCATCACAAATTTTGCATCTCGATTTCCGCACCCCGAAACCAACAAATTGCGGGATGTCGGTTTTGGGAAAGATTAGTGGGATGACACACAATACTAACAAAAATTCTCCCAAATCCCGCAACCGTAAATTTCGGGATGCAGGTTGTGCGATGGAAATTCTTGCAAATAATAAATTTCAAGCTCCTGCAACCCGCATTGCGGGATGTGGGATTCGAGATGCGGAATGAAATAATATTTGCAATATCTCATTATGATCCCGCATCCCGCCATGTTTAATCTTGACCATCCATTTGTTTTAATCCTACTTTCCTAATTTGACCCGCGTAATATATATATATATATACTGGTCTTTTACAATTTCTTTACCAATTTTTTACTGTTGCGAATTACTGCGCTACGTGAATTTTACTAGGCAACTTCATCATAGTCTAGTTCGATTAAATGTTAGTATTTTGGTCATTTCTTCATTTAATTTATTACTGTAGTCAAGCCTGAATTAGTTTTAATTTTTGCTTCCCGTTGTTTTTTCTTTTAAACAGAGTTTTTCCAATTTGCAACAATGGCAAGATCCACCTGCTGCAAAAACCTGCAAAAGGATATGTTAACCAAGGATCCGAATTTTGGTATTTTCTCAGATACCAGTGGCAGAATCACTGATACCTACCAAATTGAATGGCCTAGGGTTTATGCAATTTTTGACAATGACAATTTTTCTGGTATTCAAGACAACCAGTTGGCTTACGAAAGAATCAAGGATTCTGGACTTCATTCTGTTGTTGCTAGACCTGCTATCCTCCCCTACATTGACACAGTCAAATGGATAGTAGAACATGTGGAACCGAAAGATTGTTCTTTGAATGATAGTAGAGGGTTAGAGATAACCAATTTTTCGTCCCGAGGTATTTACGAAGGCTTATGCCCTTAAATCGGTAAGACAACCCTTCAATGTAGAATTTTCAAAAGCCTCCAAAAGTAGGTTCAATTTTGAAGAAATGTTAAAATCGTGGATGCACCAACCTAGTAAATTCTCGAAGAGGTTTGACGACCTTTACCCTGTTACCTGCTTCAAAGAACCCTATTCCTTATTGGCAGTTATGTTATGCACATTGTATGGCCTTCCTAATTGTTCTGTAGTGTTCAAGGCTGAATGGGCTCCAGTAGCTCATCATGTTTTACAAACCGACGATTCTTTCCCGTGGGAATCCATCTTGTCGCTAGAACTCAAAATTTCTATCCAAGACTACCATAAGGCCACTGCTAGAAAGAAACCCAATTTCTTATTTCCAGCCTTCATTTATGATATATTTTGTGCTGAGTTCCAATATCCCAATTTGGGATGGAAGTGAAGTTTTTCGGCCCCCCCGATGCCCATTTATTATTCAGAACTGTGGGATACTAACTATGCACCCAGGTTCTATGATATATGTGAACACTTCCTTAGCACTATCTATTTTTCAATATTCAAGAAGGAAGCTCCTGCATTTTCTCCTAAAGCCACAACTTTGATTGCTACAATGGGTGACTGGTATGTTCGTGAGTAGTATGTTCGTGGGTAGCAACACTGTTCATATGATACCCATAATTGTCCTTGACAGGTTGGTTCTAGAAGAAGTGGCTTTCCAAACTGTCAACGACGGGGTTTACAGGAAGCTGATTGGCCGTAAGAAAAAAGCTTGGCCCAAATTCCCTTTGAACCTTGGATCGTTGGTTATCCAACTTTAACCTGGGCTGCAGTATTGGGTGAACAGATACAGTCCTTGAAGCTTGGTTTTTTCAGCAAGAGAAAACACGATCCCAAGGGATTCCTCAATCCCCACTTTAAGCAGTACCATATCAAAATTAATTATGTGCATGAGGAAATTCCCGATGATTCCATTTACCATGGTGTTAGTACATTTTCTGAAGTCTTGGGGAGATCCAAAAGCAAGGATGAGAAAGCCCACATCTTGCAGCATCAAAAGGAGCTGAAAGACAAGATTCAGTGTTACAAGGCACTGCAGCTTGACCTCTTGGAGAAAGTAAGAAAGGACAGAGAAGAAAAGGAAGCTGAAGCAACAAAAAATTCATCAGTGGCAACTTTTCCAGATGGAGACAAGGGAAAAGGTCTAATGGAAGACCTTCCAGAGGTACCAGTTACCCAGCAGGTCACAGCCTTAATACTTACGTCAACACAGTCAAAATAGAAGCTGGCAATGATGACCTCTGTGCTGAATACTTAGGCAACTATAGCTGCTAAGACTGTTACTGATATCTCGGTGATTGCTGCAGTTAGTCAGCCAAGTGATAATCAAGAAATAGCTGAACAAAAACCATTCAAAATATTGAAGGTGAAGGCTTCTTCCTTTACAGATCCTACTATCGATTTGGTTGATTCAAACATAGAAGAAGGTGTGATAGCCTCTACACTTGTCACTAAAGAGGAGGTGGATCAATATTTGCAATCATTCACAGATTTGTTGAATGGTGATGGTAAGAAAGGTTTTATCCCTATCTCTACAGTTTCACAATCTTCTTATGTTTCTATCTGCTCGTATTTAGCATTGCTCCTTTCATCCATTCATACTTTATCTACCTTTCCTGCAGGAGCACGCATATCACCTGCACTGTCTCAATTGTATCAAGATTTGACCTCTACACCTGAATCTGTCACATCTCATCCTGTGCAAACCTCCATCTCACTACCCGTTATTTTAGAATCATCAATTTTCAAGATTCCCTTACACCTACCGTCAGTTACTCTGTCAACATCGTCTAGTACTCAGAAGGTTTTGGTGTCTTTCTCACCACTTCCAGCTGTCAATCTCCACTTCCCATCTTTCAAATCTTCAACCCCACTCTCCTCTTCAATTGTTCAAATAGACCCTATTCAAAACATTTCAGAAGCACCAATTTTGAAGATTCCCCCAGAGCTATCATCAGTTACTTTGTCAACATCATCTGGTACTAAAAAGGTTTTGGTGTCTTCCTCACTATTTCCAGCTCTCAATCTCCACTTCCCATCTTCCGAATCTTCAACCGCATTGCTCTCTTGTATCCCTGAAATAGCCCCTGTTCAAAGCAATTCACAAGCACCAATTTTCAAGATTCCCGTACATGTACCCTCAGTTACTCTGTCAACATCATCTGGTACTGAAAAGGATTTAGTGTCTTCCTCACCATTTCTAGGTGTAAATATCCAGTTCCCATATTATGAATCTTCAACGCCACTCTTGTCTTCAATCTCTGAAATATCCCTTGTTCAAAACATCTCTCCTTTGACCACTCACATTACCATGACCATGCCCTCTCCTATCATTACCCAAACAACCTCTTTGGTGTCTACAGTGATTGACACCTCTGGATCCATTGATCCAAGAGTTGAATTGGATGAAGACATTGTTGTCTCTCTTGGAGATTATTATTATAGCAAGCCTGATAAAGTAGTGATCAGAAAGGGAAAAAATAGGACTAGGGATCAAAGTGGGATGGAAGTATATGTTTCTGAGCAAATAGTTTGGACTCAGCAATATAGTGACCCACAGGTAGATGCAGGACATACAGTTGCTGCTTTGGGTGCATTCATAGGTGCCAATATCCATGCTGTTAACACTTTAAACAGGGAGTTTGACAGTAGCAAAGAAGAGATAACCCAATTGAAGGAAGAACTTGAGAAGACTAAAAGGGAACACGAGGCTCATGTTGCTGATCTTATGAAGACATATGAGGATAAGTACAATGAACTACAGGTCAAAAGTTCCTTTCTTCAGGTTGAGCTGCAAAATGAGAAGACTTCAAATGTCACCTTTACACAGAGGATAGCCTTACTTGAAAAGCAATGTGAATATGCAACTGCAAGTGAAGCTTCCTCTTCGTTCTCCAGGTTTTCACAAGAAGAATTTAAGGAGTTGGATATCAGAACAAATTAGGAGAATTATGAGTTAATAACTGACTTGTTCCACAGTTTAAATGATATTTATGAAACCTATATTGCTTTTGGTCAAATGGCTATTGTACTTGAAGATCACGTGGAAAAGAGGGAGAAAGCTTTGAAGGCTTATGATGACATTGTGGACTGGCAAAGGTACATGAAGGACAAACTAGAAAACATCATCATCCTCAACATCTTTCAGCTAAAGAAAGTCAGATGAGAACTCCGTTCTTAGCTTGATCTTAATGATATGGTTGAAGAGACTATTAAAAAGGCACAAGCCATGTGTGGAAGAAGGTGGTATGCTATTGACAGTATCATGGAGGATTTGCTTTTTCCCATAGTAGATCTTATTGAAAATGCCTGTCCTCCAAAATTGATGATCCACCAGGTTGAACGTCGGAGAGATGAAGAAAGGGAGAAAATCCAAGGGCTCAATCATATAACCATTGAATATGTGGATCACTTAATTAGACAACCGTTGGCTATTGAGGGAAAGGTCCACATTTACATCCACATCTGGCATAAGTTAGCTAAAAATGAAAAAGGAGAATTATAAATGTGATGCTCAACTTGGTTTTGAATCAGCTAACTATCCCAACATTGAGGAATCGCTAGGGATTTGGAACATATGAAGGGATTTCCTTGGATATTAGTTTTATTTAGATTTGTCAATCCCAATTTGATGGAAATATACTCTTTGTAATAATTATTTAAAGGGTGGGTTTCACATGTAATAGGGACTTTTTGGAAGGGAAAAATATGGACAAGAGACTAGAGATGCCTCTATTTAATTGAGGTTATGTAATTTTGAGCAAATCTATTTAATACAGTTATGCTATTCTTTCATATCTCTTGTTTTTTATTTGATTAAGTTTCCTTAACGAATTATGAGTTTTCCTGTTTCAGATGGATCAATATTACTGTTAGTATTTTGTGATCAATTAGTACATTTATTCACAGCCTTGCTAGTGACTCATGTACTGACAAACTTTTAATAGAGTTTATTTTCTTAAAATCTTTATCTATTTCTGCAAATGATTACACAATAAATTCGATAATACATATGTTAATTTTTTAATGTGTTGATTTTTTTTTTAGAAAATTAGAAACTCAATTTTATAGATTCCTATAACTTGTGAGAAAAGGGGCATCCTAGAGAAAAAGACATGAAGCTGTAGATTCCCAGGTAATAAGTTGGCCCTCTTAAATGGACAGGTTGTTCGCGAGCGTTGTTGGAGCAGCGCCGGGGAATGGTGGGACTTGAATGGTGACTTGGAAATGGACTTAGAGAGTAGGAGGTCGAGTTTACATGGAGCAAACCAGAGAAATATATTCAGAAACAGACGATACAAATTGGCTGTGTTACAGATTTTAATGGAAAAACTGTTGGAACTATTTCCAACACTACTGTTGGAAATTTCAGTAGGTAGATATGAGTTTCTATGGGGAGCCTCACCAGATGTAGTTATAGGTAAAGGACCCACGTCCACCACCATAAATTCTATCATGATAGCCATTGTTGTAGTTCTCTTTCAGAACTGTTCCTAGTTTCTCCACAAGGTAGGGAGATTGTCTTATTTTGAGATTGCTCAAACAAACAACAATTTAAAAACCAAAACTCCAATTTCTAGGTATATATTTAAAATTCTCTTGGATCTTTATTGAAACAAACGTAGATATTTTACATAAACAAGAGACCAAAGAAAAACAGTACATTTATACAACAGAAAATGAGAAGATTCAAGTAGAAGTTGGTTTTAAAGACTTTGAGGCAAGTAAGCTTTCCTCTTGTTTCCTACGTTCGACATATCGATTGCCTTGCATTCGAGAGTATTTAGAAAAAGAGAAAGGTGGAGAAATGCGTAGGCCTGAAAGAGATGTAACTCTTGATATTGCAGTGAATGTAAGCCCTTGTTTGTCAATGTTTTGAATATCTATTGTTACATTTTGTAGGGTCATACCTTGGGCTTTATGAATTGTTAAACCCCATGCCATTCGAAGTGGTATTTGTATACGAGATCCTCTTGTTATTGTAGATATTGTAACATAAGTAGGATTAGAAGAATCCCATAAGGGTCCTTTGTAATGTAGGAATTCCACAACAACAAACGACGGCAAGGTAGGAGGTTTCTCATTTGAGTTGTAGACAATGTGAATGACTTTTCTAAGTGAGCCATTAACAAGTCCTGCTTGAACCCATAAATTAGCAGTTAACATGACTTGTTGACCAACAGCAAGAAGGACCTTTAATGCCAGTTGTTCATCATCAATGGATTGATGGGAATTTTGGTTCCTTTGTTCTGCAAAGCAATGTGCAATTGGCATATTAAGTTGTTTCAGCATGTGTTTGTTTTGCAGTGCAACAGAGCTATTTGTGGGATACAAATGGATAGATTGATCAAATGAAGAATTTTCAACATGTGAAAGGCATGAGGTTGTTCTTGTCATTAGGAGTGCCCAATATTCAACAATTGGTGTTGCATTTCGAAGGTTTAGCAAGAGTTGCCGAAAGGCAGTTTGAGAAGCACTATTTCCTTGTCAAAAAATTGTTTCGAGTGTGATAAAAGTATCAAATGTACGCCAAAGAGAAGTTCCAATGGATGAGCCTGCATACATGGGGATGTATTTTACAGGAGGTAATTTTTCAATGTCACCAATAAGAATTATCGAGCAACCACCAAATGGGATTGTACATTGCAAGGGGAAATCTTGATGTAAGCGTGCATCAATTTGAGTCAACATTTTTGGACCAATAAAGCTCATTTCATCTATGAGAATATAGAGAATATGGCAAAGTTCTTCTTGAAGTTTTGAAAGGGATTGTCCTTCAAAAGAGTGCATTTCACCAATGGGTATTCAAAGAGCAAAATGTATTGTAAATGCATGTATGTTAAAAGCAACAACACCGGTTGGAGCAAGGAGAAGAAGTGGGCAGGAATTTTTTTCAGATGCAGTTTGAAGTGCAAATTTGAGGCAAGATATGAGGTAAGATTTTCTGGTTCCTGCAGTACCTTGAATCACCAGTTTTAGCGGTTTAGCATATTGTTTCTAAAATGGGACATGACCAGATCAAAGGCTATGAGTTGTGTGGGAGACAAGGAATTAGGATAATTAGAGAAGGATGGGATGTCTTCATGTAGTTCAATGGACAAGCGATTGAGCTCAATGAATGATGTTGCTATCTCATGCAAATGGGTGCATATATTGTTATGTGACCAATTGTGATTTTTGTCAAATTCACGATGGCCAAGCATTTCAAGGTCATTAACTTGGATGTTATTACCTGCTCTCATTTGAGAGAGAAGTTCCCATTCATCCATGGTATGGGGCAACAGAAACGTAATAACATCAAAGTTTGAACCATCGGATAGAGGTGTAGAGGGTTCTCCTTCTGCACGTTCAATATGCCACACAACATATGTGCCTTTAATCTGATGCCAATGAGAAATAATTTCAGAAGTTGTGGTTCCAATATCGTGAGGGATAGACCGAAAAGGTTTGTATATAAGAATTTCACTCCAACAAAATGGTTCAAAAGATGAATAATCAAAGGGAGGAATGGAAGTGAAATGTGGATATACTCTAACAATCTTGTCACGCAAGTTTTGTTTCCATGGATTTTTTTTCCTATTAGGCGAGAAAGACCAATAATGAGCAGCTTCAAGTAGAGTTAGATGTTCAAGAGCAATGTGTCTTTGCATGTAAGCAAAAATGAAGGGGGGCGTTACAGGGGTGTTATTAGTGTCATTAGAAGCACGACGGAAGACAATTCAGATCACGTTTAGGGAAAAGAAGTGACGGCTACAAAGCACAAGAGGGAGTTTTTACAGCATGTGACACGTCTCTTATGCACTAATGTCTCTTTCTGCAACTGTTTCTGCAAGAAATTGTTTGATTGGCTAAAGAATGGGGTTGTCACTTGGTGCAACATGCGCAAGGCGAGAGAGAATGGCACGGCAGGTTTTTGATTTTGGCTCTACTTTTGATGTATACTTTGAAATGTATTTGAGAACATCATGTTTACAAAGAATAGGTTGGAAATCAACATTAGCCCTCCATATTGAAAGCATGGTAGGGTTGTGGATATTTAGAAGGGGATCTTTTCTTGTAGGATTGTAGGATTTCTGTCCATTTGGATCAATGAATAATGAAGAAGTAGCTTGCAGCTCATATGGAAAACCATACCAACATTGAACATATATTCCTTTTTTGCGAAGGCAAGTTGACTCTGAACATTTGGTGTGCCTTTGAACAAAATTGACAAGTTCTTCATAGTCAACTCAGTAGTTTGATGCAAATATCGATGGTGATGCAAGATTGCATAGATCATTTATAGTAGAATGGTGTGACTTAGATGTGGACAACTGGAATTACGAGGATTCCAAGCTGTCACATGTGTGTCAATTTTTTTTTTGTAGCTTCAACTGCAACATCATCTTCCCAATCTAAGGTGTCCATATTTGGTGCATTTGCCAACCAAATAAAACCATGAATGTGTGTGGATCCTCTATGTTGCCATTCATATCTACATGGGAGGAAAAATCATATATTAGAAACAAATTGTATAAAGTAAAAAATACATAGAGAAAAATAGGAAGGAATAGATGGTATAATACCTACACCAATAATCGGTTATATGAAAACCTTTTTGAAGCACCTCTTCAAGAAATGTTTTGAATCTATTGTGCATGTATTGTGATGTAATATGTGGATTTGATATGATGTTGTGAAACTTCCATTGATAAGATTGAGCTGAACCATTAGGACATTTAGCAGGCATTAGAGCATGCAAATCTGGCCATTTTGTGTCAGTTGCACTAAGGGTGAAGAAGAACATTGTTGTACCTTGTTGATTGATCATATTTGTCAGTTCAGCTCTACTTTTGTTCCAATATGAACATGTTCAATGTAATGAAGACCCAAATCTTGCAACCCGCTCACCAATTTTATCATTCGGCATGTCTTGCAATTGGTTGACAAGCTCATGTACTGTGGGAGGTAGTATATCTTCAAGATTCTTTTTGACAAAAATAGAGGCAGTAGCATTACTTCGATGATGCATAATTATATTGTGTATGTAGTATCGGAAGTGAGGATGTTGGGAAAATCTGTTGTCATGATAGCGAATAAGGTGAAGTGCATATTCGTGCATATCAACTTCATGAATGAGTGGTTGTAATAACATTGTTGTACCTGTGGAAAACAAAGTTGGAAAATCCATGGAAAGAAGGACTTCTATGTTGTACTCATTGATAGGGGAAATTTCTATAGGGGGGAAATCAATGGAAGGTGGTAGTGGGATATTTGGTATGTGTAACAACTGTCTAGTTTCTTCAACCTCAGTTCTAGCATTAGTTTGTGTTGAAATAAATGACGAGGATTCCAATTCATAGGGTTCAAATGAATTTGGTGGTTGATCTGTACAGGACAAGCTTTTGCTGATGAGATAATGTAGCATTGCTATTAAGATGCATAATCAAAGGTGAAATGTCTGCTGAAATAAGAGGCAAAGCAACTAACGAAATTGGGTTGATATGTACATCCTTGTAGTATGGGTCGTTTGCCATTTTGAATTGAAGGGCGACAAGAACATGTGTTCGACTAACAAACAGTTCATATGGTATGTTTGTAGAATTGCATTTCCAAACAACGAGGATGTCGAGTTTTGATACTAAATGCGGTAGGTATGTGGCAATGTTGGAAATGTATTGAAGGAAGAAAATAGTATGACTAGAGTATTTATATTGACCACCACGAGCATGTGTCACTTGCAATATTGGGTTAGCACGACTAATGAGCATCTCTTCAACCTGTGTAAGTATTGCAAGGACATCTAGTTGTTTTCCTAGATCCATATTGTTTTCCAACGAAAAGAAATGCCCTTTTCGTTCTAGAATACAACGTGAACAAGCGTATGCTTCATGGAACTTTTTTGTTACAATACCAGGGTAACATTCTTTGCAAATCGAGCAGACATGCATATCAGCTAGTTGGTCCATTTTTTTACGAGATCGTTGATGTGCATCATTGAGGTGGTTGTTCAATGGATTTGGAATATGAGATGAAAGTGAAGCTGAGTCGAGAGGTTCTGCAAGATAATTTGAAGAAGACATATCCACACACAGACGAGCAACCCTGTAGAGAAGACATTTTTTCTTGTTGTTTTTATCTCTGTTTTGTGGATATAAAACTCTTCTTCGTGCATTGGCTTGTTCCTTGTCATGATTTTGCATAATGCCTACAAGAAAATTGTAAACTTGTTAAACACCTAGAAGCTTTGATTGTTGGCAGCGACACATTTTGTATATGTATTAATTGGAAACTATGTGGATATAAAGCAGAAGATAAAAAACAAATGTTAATTCATTGCATATGGGGAAGTAAGAATGTAGCTTAAAATAATATAACTTGATAATTGTAAGAAAACAGTAATATAAAAGAACAAAGTGTAGTGTTAGAAAGTATATATGAAAAAAAATTAACTGTAATTGTTGTTATGTACAGAGTAATCAAAAGTTGTCCCCAGAAACAAGAGAACAAAGTTGTGCATTTTATAAAAAACAGGATAGCAAAATAGTATTGTATTTAAAAGCTACCATATAGGTTTTTCACCAATTTGCATAAGAAATGGTAAGTGATAGCTTGTACATTGGAAGTATGAGACTGCAAGAAAGTGGTGCTATAAGAGAGTTAAAAAAATACCCTGCTATGTTGAACAATGAAACAAGGAGTTAAAATTGACAATTGAAAGCATTCATTATAAACAATGAAGAATGGTTAAGTATCAAGTTGAAAAAGTGTATATAGTTATGTGTCCATCTAAAATTGCCGTTTATGTGTTTTCAACCATGACATTTACAAATTTTAGGCGTGCAACTTCGCAGAAGGTCTCTGTTCTAATTGAAAGAGTTAGAAGTAATTTTTTGTTGCAGATCCTCTGCACTATTTCATCAAGTGATGTTGTTTCAGTTGAGAGAAGACACATATCTTTTGCAGAAATTCCCATGAGTTGGTTTGCAGCATCATCAAATGCTATCACACCATGAAGGTATCTAGTAACATCTTCCAAGTCAACCTTTAGTATATATCGGTAGTCACATTCAAGAAACTCTCCATCACATTTAGCACAATGCCAAATGTCTCCAACTTTGTGAGGAATCTTTTTCATGCATTGTATTCTGTCAACAAAAAGAGGGCATGCAAGGAAATAAAAGTCATCCATGTTAACATTTGTGATGGTTGCTACACGAGAGTACCAAACAACTTTTTCAAATGATTGAAGAGTTTGTAGGCCATTGATGGTAATGAATTTATGAGAACTAGAGTGAGAGGCATTGAACTTTCGACTCAACGATGGTGATGCTGAACGAAATCCATTTTCATGAAACCAGTTTTGGAGAAGTGAAGTTTGTTCAATTTTTGGGTTTATAAAAATAGTAGTGTTGGAAATAGTTCCAATAGTTTTTCCATTAAAATCTGTAACACAACCACCTTTGATTGCTACAGCTGGAGGCGTAGGTAAACCACAGAGGTTCGCAAGCTCGACTCCTTCAATTTGGAAATGCTCTCCCCAAAGTGTTATGTCAATACTATAGCTTGACATGTCATGGAGTCCAATAGTGCACCTAATAGTCTCAACATCATCTCGCTTTCATATTGTGGATGTTGCAGAAACTGAAATGACAAGGCCAACAAGGTCCACCATGGAAATATAGGTATACTTTGTATCTCCTGAATATTGTTAAAGTTAAAGAAAAAAAAGGTATTAAGGGGTATTCATTTAGGTATGGTTGGATGGTTGAGGATGAACCAAGGAAAATGTCATTATGGCTTTTCAAATGGTTGAAAATTGGATTGGTTGCTTTCATCGTGCCATTTGATACTATGGACACAATTCCTATATGTATTTGGTCATACAAAGAGAGTGCCAATTCATTGAATGAAGATATATGTATTTCATCGTGTGAAGCATTAACAATGTCAAATCAAAATATTTTTCCAGACCCTCGTTGGTTTCCATATTCATGTAGCTTTGTCTTAGAAATAACTCGACCTTGGATGTTCCAAACTTTGCTAGAATATGAGAGTGTTGTGAATGGAATAGTTGATGCAGCCAAGGTAGCGTTTTCATCTACTGAGCTAGGATTCACTGGAACAGAGGAACAAATATGCGAGGGAGAAGGTACAGGTAAGTGGTAAGGTGCAGGATCTCCAATAATTGTTGCATCCACCGTGACAACTTTGAGTGCAAGCAATGTGATAGTCCTGTGAGAAGAAGTATGTTAGAGTTGAATGGGATAGAAAAACCTTGGATGCATGAATAGTGTGAACATGATTAAGTGGACAGAGACAAAATGGAAATTAAACTTACATTACACTATGTACAATGTTCAATGTACACTTGGTAAGTTTGATTATAGATCCTTATTTTAGTTGTCCAGTTTCTACAAGACTACTATATATAGTTGGAAGCAATATCTCATGCTTATGAAGCTTGTATGAGATAGAAATTCAGAACCGAATAGATGATGAGTTTAGTGAGTTCACTTGGTTTAACGAGGAGAATTGTACCAATGGGAAAATGTTGACAAAACTATGCAGCAAGAGTGAAATAGAATCTTCAGTTAGCATACTCTCCATAGCGTGACAAGTTTTTTTTCCTGTGAAATGAAATAGGGCAAGAAGAAAAAAAATCACAATGTCACATATTCATGTGATCGAATGACAAAAAAAAACTACATATATGGCACAATTTTTTCTTCTTCTTGAACTTACACCAAGGGGTAATATTGAGATTTGGGGTGTACGAAGATCTATGCTTTTTGATATCTACCTATGAGCATGATACAAGTACTGTTGAGATTGATTCTATGGAAGTTGTTCAAAATTTGAAATAAACATTAATAGATTAATTTGTGTCGTCTTTCAATTTTTCACTTTAAATATTTTAATTCTTAATTGTATTCCTTTAGTCTTCTTAATTATATTACACAGTTTATAGATTAATATATCATTCACTATCCCGCAATTGCGGGATGAGGGATACAAGATTACAAAATAATATTTCATGTACTATCGAGATTGATTCTATGGCAGTTGCTCAAAATTTGAAATAAACATTAATAGATTAATTTGTGTCCTCTTTCAATTTTTCACTATAAATATTTTAATTCTTAATTGTATTCCTTTACTCTTCTTCATTATATTACACAGTTTATAGATTAATATATCATTCACTATCCCGCAATCTGCATCCCGCAATGGTGTGACTCAGATGTGGACAACTAGGAATTACGAGGATTCCAAGCTGTCACATGTGTGTTGAATTTTTTTTTTGCAGCTTCAACTGCAACATCATCTTCCCAATCTAACGTGTCCATATTTGGTACATTTTCCAACCAAATAAAACCATGAATGTGTGTGGATCCTCTATGGTGCCATTCATATCTACATGGGAGGAAAAAACATATATTAGAAATAAATTGTATAAAGTAAAAAATACATAGAGAAAAATGGAAGGAATAGATGGTATAATACCTGCACCAATAATCTGTTATATGAAAACCTTTTTGAAGCACCTCTTCAAGAAATGTTTTGAATCTATTGTGCATGTATTGTGATGTAATATGTGGATTTGATATGATGTTGTGAACCTTCCATTGATAAGCTTGAGCTGAACCATTAGGACGTTTAGCAGGCATTAGAACATGCAAATCTGGCCATTTTTTGTCAGCTGCACTAAGGGTGAAGAAGAACGTTGGTGTACCTTGCTGATTGATCATATTTGTCAGTTCAGCTCTACTTTTGTTCCAATATGAACGTGTTCCACGTAATGAAGACCCAAATATTGCGACCTGCTCACCAATTTCATCATTCGACATGTCTTGCAATTGGTTGACAAGCTCATGTACTATGGGAGGTAGTGTATCTTTAAGATTTTTTTTGACAAAAACAGAGGTAGTAGAATTAATTCGATGACGCATAATTATATTGTATATGTAGTATCGGAAGCGAGGATGTTGGGAAAATCTATTTTCGTGATAGCGAATAAGCTGAAGTGCATATTCATGCATATCAACTTCATGAATGCGTGGTTGTAATAACATTGCTGTACCTGTGGGAAACAAAGTTGGAAAAGCCATGGAAAGAAAGCCTTCTATGTCGTACTCATTGATAGGGGACATTTCTATATGGGGCCAATCAATGGAAGGTGGTAGCGGGATATTTGGTATGTGTAACAACTGTCTAATTTCTTCAACCTCAGTTCTAGCATTAGTTTGTGTTGAAATAAATGACAAAGATTCCAATTAATAGGGTTCAAATGATTTTGGTGGTTGATCTGTACACGACAAGCTTTGATGATGAGATAATGTAGCATTTTTATTAAGATGTGGAATCAAAGGTGAAATGTCTGCTGAAATAAGAGGCAAAGAAGCTAATGAAATTGGGTTGATTTGTACATCCTTGTAGTATGGGTTGTTTTCCATTTTGAATTGAAGGACAACAAGAACATGTGTTCGACTAACAAACAATTCATATGCTTTGTTTGTAGAATTGCATTTCCAAACAACGAGGATGTCGAGTTCTGATACTAAATGCAGTAGGTATGTGGCAATGTTGGAAATGTCTTAGGGGAAGAAAATAGTATGACCAAAGTATTTATATTGACCACCACGAGCATGTGTCACTTGCAAGATTGGGTTAGCACGACTAATTAGCATCTCTTCAACCTGTGTAAGTACTGCAAGGATATTTGGTTGGTTTCCCGGAGCCATATTGTTTTCCAATGAAAAGAGATGCCCTTTTCATTCTAGAATACAATGTGAACAAGTGTATTCTTCATGGAAATTTTTTGTTACAATACCAGGGTAACATTCTTTGCAAATCAAGCAGACATGCGTATCAACTAGTTGGTCAATTTTTTCTACGAAATCGCTAATGTGCATCATTGAATTGGTTGTTCAATGGATTTGGCACATGAGATGGAAGTGAACCTGAGTTGAGAGGTCCCGCAAGAGAATTTGAAGAAGACATATCCACACGCAGATGAGCATTTCTGTAAAGAAGACGTTGTTTCTTGTTGTTTTTATCTCAGTTTTGTGCATAGAAAACTCTTCTTCATGCATTGGCTTGTTCCTTGTCATGATTTGGCATAATGCCTACAAGAAAATTGTAAACTTGTTAAACACCTAGAAGCTTTGATTGTTGGCAGCGACACATTTTAATTCATTGCATATGGGGAAGTAAGAATGTAGCCTAAAATAATGTAACTCTAGTAAATTTTGTTTTATAAGTTGTAACTCGATAATTGTAAGAAAACGGTAATATAGAAGAACAAAGTGTAGTGTGAGAAAGTATATATGAAAAAAAAAGTAACTGTAATTATTGTTATGTACAGAGTAATCAAAAGTTGTGCCCAGAAACAAGAGAACAAAGTTGTGCATTTTATAAAGAACAAGACAGCAAAATAGTATTATATTTAAAAACTACCATATAGTTTTTTTCAACAATTTGCATAAGAAATGGTAAGTGATAGCTTGTACATTGGAAGTATGAGATTGCAAGAACGTGGTGCTATAAGAGAGTTAAAAAAATACCCTGCTATGTTGAATAATGAAACAAGGAGTTAAAATTTACAATTGAAAGAATTCATTATAAACAATGAAAAATGGTTAAGTATCAAGTTGAAAAAATGTATATATTTATGTGTCCATCTGAAATTGCCGTTTATGTGTTTTCAACCATGACAGTTACAAATTTTAGGCGTGCAACTCTATAGAAGGTCTCTGTTCTAACTGAAAGAGTAAGAAGTAATTTTTTGTTGCAGATCCTCTGCACTATTTCATCAAGTGATGTTGTTTCAGTTGAGAGAAGACACAGATCTTTTGCAGAAATTGCCATGAGTTGGTTTCCAACATCATCAAATGCTATCACACCATGAAGGTATCTAGTAACATCTTCTAAGTTAGCCGTTAGTATATATTGCTAGTCACATTCAAGAAACTGTCCATCAGATTTAGCACAATGCCAAATGTCTCCAACTTTGTGAGCAATCTTTTTCATGCATTGTATCCCATGAACAAAAAGAGGGCATGGAAGGAAATAAAAGTCATCCATGTTAACAATTGTGATGGTTGCTACAAGAGAGTACCAAACATCTTTTTTAGATGATTGAAGAGTTTACAGGTCATTGATGGTAATGACTTTACGAGAACCAGAGTGAGAGGCATTGGAATTTTGGCTCAACGAAGGTGATGTTGAACGAAATCCATTTTCATGAAACCAGTTTTTGAGAGCTGAAGTTTGTTCAATTTATGGGTTTATAAAAATAGTTGTGTTGGAAATAGTTCCAACAGTTTTTTCATTAAAATATGTAACATGGCCACCTTTGATTGCTACAGTTGGAGGCGTAGGTAAACCACAGAGGTTGGCAACGGATCCTTCAATTTTCCAATGCTCTCCCCAAAGTGTTATGTCAATACTATAGCCTGACATGTCATGGAGTCCAATAGTGCGCCTAATAGTCTCAACACCATCTCATTTTTGTATTGTGGATGTTGGAGAAACTGAAATGACAAGGCCAACAAGGTCCACCATGGAATTGACAGGTATACTTTGTATCTCCTAAATAGTTTTAAAGTTAAATAAAAAAAAGGTATTAAGGGGTATTCATTTAATCAATGTTGGATGGTTGAGGAGGAACATAGGAAAATATCATTATGGATTTTCAAATGGTTGAAAATTGGATTGGATGCTTTCATTATGCCATTTGATACTATGTACACTATTATTATATGTATTTGGTCATACAAAGAGAGTGTCAATTCATTGAATGCATATATATGTATTTCATCATGTGAAGCATTAACAATGTCAAATCCAAATATTTTTCCAGACCCTCGTTGGTTTCCATATTCATGTAGCTTTGTCTTGGCAATAACTCGACCTTGAATGTTCCAAACTTTGCTAGAAGAGGAGATTGATGTGAATGGAATAGTTGATGAAGCAAAGGTAGTGTTTTACTCTTCTAAGATAGGATTCACTGGAACGGAGGAACAACTGTACGAGGGAGAAGGTACAGGTAAGTGGTAAGGTGCAGGATCTCCAGTAATTGTTGCATCCACTATGACAACTTTAGGTGCAAGCAATGCGATAGTCATGTGAGAAGATGTATGTTAGATTTGAATGGGATGGAAAAACCTTGGATGCATGAACAATGTGAAAATGATTAAGTGGAAAAATACAAAATGGAAATTAAACATACCTTACACTATGTACAATGTTCAATGTACACTTGGTAAGTTTGATTATAGATCCTTCTTTTAGCTATCTAGTTTCTACAAGACTACTATATATAATCGGAAGCAATATCTCATGCTTGTGAAGCCCGTCTGAGATAGAAATTTGGAACCGAATAGATGATGAGTTCAGTGAGTTCACTTGGTTTAATGAGGAGACTTGTACCAATGGGAAAATGTTGACAACACCATGCAACAAGAGTGAAATAGAATCTTCAGTTAGCATACTCTCCATAGCGTGACATTTTTTTTTCCTGTGAAATGAAACAGGGCAAGAACAAAAAAAATCGCAATGTTACATATTCACGTGATCGAATGACAAAAAAAAACTAAATATATGACACAATTTTTTTTTTCCGCTTGAACTTGCACCAAGGGGGAATATTGAGATTTGGGGTGTACCAAGATCTATGCTTTCTTATCTCTACCTATGAGCATGAGACAAGTACTGTTGAGATTGATTCTATGGAAGTTGTTCAAAATTTGAAATAAACATTAATAAATTAATTTGTGTCCTCTTTCAATTTTTCACTATAAATATTTTAATTATTAATTGTATTCCTTTAGTCTTCTTCATTCTATTACACAGTTTATAGATTAATATATCATTCACTATCCCGCAACCCGCATCCCACAATTGCGGGATGCGGGATTACAAAATAAATTTTCATGTATTGTGGAGATTGATTCTATGGTAGTTGTTCAAAATTTGAAATAAACATTAATAGATTAATTTGTGTCCTCTTTCAATTTTTCACTATAAATATTTTAATTCTTAATTGTATTCCTTTAGTCTTCTTCATTATATTACAGAGTTTATAGATTAATATATCATTCACTATCCCGTAACCCACATCCTGCAATGATGTGACTCAGATGTGGAAAACTGGGAATTACGAGGATTCCAAGCTGTGACATGTGTGTCAAAAATTGTTTTTGCAGCTTCAACTGCAACATCATCTTCCCAATCTAACGTGTCCATA
The DNA here is from genome assembly GCA_001517045.1 of Pseudotsuga menziesii. Classification (NCBI taxonomy): domain Eukaryota; kingdom Viridiplantae; phylum Streptophyta; class Pinopsida; order Pinales; family Pinaceae; genus Pseudotsuga; species Pseudotsuga menziesii. The sequence goes on from LPNX010021076.1 coordinate 48,056, forward strand.
TTTGGTGCATTTTCCAACCAAATAAAACCGTGAATGTGTGTGGATCCTCTATGCTGCCATTCATATCTACATGGGAGGAAAAAGCATATATTAGAAACAAATTGTATAAAGTAAAAAATACATAGAGAAAAATAGGAAGGAATAAATGGTATAATCCTGCACAAAAAATCGGTTATATGAAAACCTTTCTGAAGCACCTCTTCAAGAAATGTTTTGAATCTATTGTGCATGTATTGTGATGTAATATGTGGATTTGATATGATGTTGTGAAACTTCTATTGATAAGCTTGAGCTGAACCATTAGGATGTTTAGCAGGCATTAGAGCATGCAAATTTGGCCATTTTGTGTCAACTGCACTCAGGGTGAAGAAGAACGTTGGTGTACCTTGTTGATTGATCATATTTGTCAGTTCAGCTCTAATTTTGTTCCAATATGAACGTGTTCCATGTAATGAATACCCAAATATTGCGACCCGCTCACCAATTTTATCATTCGGCATGTATTGCAATTTGTTGACAAGCTCATGTACTGTGGGAGGTAGTGTATCTTCAATATTTTTTTGACAAAATAGAGGCAGTAGCATTACTTCGATGATGCACAATTAGATTTTGTATGTAGTATCGGAAGCGAAGATGTTGGGAAAATCTGTTGTCATGATAGTGAATAAGGTGAAGTGCATATTCGTGCATATGAACTTCATGAATGCGTGGTTGTAATAACATTGTTTTACCTGTGGGAAACAAAGTTGGAAAAGCCATGGAAAGAAGGCCTTCTGTGTTCAAGGATTCCAATTCATAGGGTTCAAATGAATTTTGTGGTTGATCTATATAGGACAAGCTTTGTTGATGAGATAATGTAGCATTTCTATTAAGATGCGGAATCAAAGGTGAAATGTCTGCTGAAATAAGAGGCAAAGAAGCTAATGCAATTGGGTTGATTTGTACATCCTTGTAGTGTGGGTTGCTTTCCATTTTGAATTGAAGGGAATCAAGAACATGTGTTCAACTAACAAACAGTTCATATCGTTTGTTTGTAGAATTGCATTTCCGAACAATGAGGATGTCGAGTTCCGATACTAAATGCGGTAGGTATGTGGCAATGTAGGAAATGTCTTGGGGGAAGAAAATAGTATGACCAGAGTATTTATATTGACTACCATGAGCATGTGTCAATTGCAAGATTGGGTTAGCACGACTAATGAGCATCTCTTCAACCTATGTAAGTATTGCAATGATAGTTGGTTGGTTGCCTGGATCCATATTTTTTTCCAATGAAAAGCGATGCCCTTTTTGTTCTAGAATACAACGTGAACAAGCGTATGCTTCATGGAACTTTTTTGTTACAATACCAAAGTAACATTCTTTGTAGATCAAGCAGACATGCATATCAGCTAGTTGGTCCATTTTTTTACGAAATCATTGATGTGCATCATTGAGGTGGTTGTTCAATGGATTTGGCACAGGAGATGGAAGTGAAGCTGAGTCGAGAGGTTCTGAAAGTGAATTTGAAGAAGACATATCCACACGCAGACAAGCAGCCCTGTAAAGAAGACATTGTTTCTTGTTGTTTTTATCTCTGTTTTGTGCATATAAACTCTTCTTCATGCATTGGCTTGTTCCTTGTCATGATTTGGCATAATGCCTACAAGAAAATTGTAAACTTGTTAAACACCTAGAAGCTTTGATTGTTGGCAGCGACACATTTTGTATATGTATTAACTGGAAACTATGTGGATATAAAGCAGAAGATAAAAAACAAATGCTAATTAATTGCATATGGGGAAGTAAGAATGTAGCTTAAAATAATATAACTGGAGTAAATTTTGTTTTTGTTGTAACTTGATAATTGTAAGAAAACGGTAATATAGAAGAACAAAGTGTAGTATGAGAAAGTATATATGAAAAAAAGAGTAACTGTAATTATTGTTATGTACAAAGTAATTAGAAGTTGTGCCCAGAAACCATGAGAACAAAGTTGTGCATTTTATAAAAAACATGATAGCAAAATTGTATTGTATTTAAAAACTACCATATAGGTTTTTTCACCAATTTGCATACGAAATGGTAAGTGATAGCTTGTACATTGGAAGTATGAGACTGCAAGAAAGTGGTGCTATAAGAGAGTTAAAAAATACCTTGCTATGTTGAAAAATGAAACAAGGAGTTAAAATTGACAATTGAAATTATTCATTATAAACAATGAAGAATGGTTAAGTATCAAGTTGAAAAAACGTATATATTTATGTGTCCATCTGGAATTTCCGTTTATGTGTTTTCAACTATGACAATTACAACTTTTAGGCATGCAACTCCACAGAAGGTCTCTGTTCTAACTGAAAGAGTAAGAAGTAAATTTTTGTTGCATATCCTATGCACTATTTCATCAAGTGATGTTGTTTCAGTTGAGAGAAGACACAGATCTTTTGCAGAAATTCCCATGAGTTGGTTTGCAGTATCATCAAATGCTATCACACCATGAAGGTATCCAGTAACATCTTCCAATTCAATCTTTAGTATATATCGGTAGTCACATTCAAGAAAATATCCATCACATTTAGAACAATGCCAAATGTCTCCAACTTTGTGAGCAATCTTTTTCATGCATTGTATTCCGTCAACAAAAAGAGGGCATGCAAGGAAATAAAATTCATCCATGTTAACATTTGTGATGGTTGCTATAAGAGAGTACCAAACAAATTTTTCAGATGATTGAATAGTTTGCAGGTCATTGATGGTAATGAATTTATGAGAACTAGAGTGAGAAGTATTGGACTTTTGGCTCAACGATGGTGATGCTGAACAAAATCCATTTTCATGAAACTAGTTTTGGAGAACTGAAGTTTGTTCAATTTATGGGTTTATAAAAACAGTAGTGTTGGAAATAGTTTCGACTGTTTTTCCATTAAAATTTGTAACATGGCCACCTTTGATTGCTATAGCTGGAGGCGTAGGTAAACCACAGAGGTTGGCAAGCTCGGATCCTTCAATTTGGCAATGCTCTCCGCAAAGTGTTATGTCAATACTATAGCCTAACATGTCACAATACTATAGCCTGACATGTCACAGAGTCCAATAGTGCGCCTAACAGTCTCAACACCATCTCGTTTTCATATTGTGGATGTTGGAGAATCTGAAATGAAAAGGCCAACAAGGCCCACCATGGAATTGATAGGTATACTTTGTATCTCTTGAATAGTTTTAAAGTTAAAGAAAAAAAAAAGTGTTAAAGGCTATTCATTTAATCATGGTTGGATGGTTGAGGAGGAACCTAGGAAAATCTCATTATGGCTTTTCAAATGGTTGAAAATTTGATTGGATGCTTTCACGGTGGCATTTGATACTATGTACACTATTCCTATATGTATTTGGTCATAGAAAGAGAGTGTCAATTGATTGAATGCAGATATATGTATTTCATTGTGTGAAGCATTAACAATGTCAAATCCAAAGATTTTTCCAGACCCTCATTGGTTTCCATATTCATGTAGCTTTGTCTTGGCAATAACTTGACCTTGAATGTTCCAAAATTTGCGCGGAGAGGAGAGTGATGTGAATGGAATAGTTGATGCAGCCAAGGTAGGGTTTTCATCTACTGAGCTAGGATTTACTAGAACAGTGGAACAACTCTACGAGGGAGAAGGCACAGGTAAGTGGTAAGGTGCAGGATCTCCAATAATTGTTGCATCTACTGTGACAAATTCGAGTGCAAGCAATGCGATAGTTCTGTGAGAAGAAGTATGTTAGAGTTGAATGGGATAGAAAAACCTTGGATGCATGAACAGTGTGAAAATGATTAAGTGGACAAAGAAAAAATGAAAATTAAACATACATTACACTATGTACAATGTTCGATGTATACTTGGTAAGTTTTATTATAGATCTTTCTTTTAGTTGTTTAGTTTCTACAACACTACTATATATAGTTGGAAGAAATATCTCATGCTTGTGAAGCCCGTCTGAGATAGAAATTCGGAACCGAATAGATGATGACTTCAGTGAGTTCACTTGGTTTAACGAGGAGACTTGTTCAAGCGGGAAAATGTTGATAGCACCATGCAGCAAGAGTGAAATATAATCTTCCGTTAGCATACCAGAGCGTGACAGTTTTTTTTCCCGGGAAATGGAACATGGCAAGAACAAAAAAAAAATTGCAATGTCACATATTCATGTGACCGAATGACAAAAAAACTGCATATATGACACAATTTTGTTTCTGCTTGAACTTACACCAAGGGGGAATATTGAAATTTAAGGTGTACCAAGATCTATGCTTTTTTATCTCTACCTATGAGCATGATACAAGTACTGTCGAGATTTATTCTATGGCAATTCAAAATTTGAAATAAACATTAATAGATTAATTTGTGTCCTCTTTCAATTTTTCACTAGAAATATTTTAATTCTTAATTGTATTCCTTTAGTCTTCTTCATTATATTACATAGTTTATATATTAATATTTTATTCACTATCCCACAACCTGCATCCCATAATTGCGGGATGCGGGATACGGGAATACAAAATAATATTTCATTTACTGTCGAGATTAATTCTATGGCAGTTGTTCAAAATTTGAAATAAACATTAATATATTAATTTGTGTCCTCTTTCAATTTTTCACTATAAATATTTTAATTCTTAATTTTATTCCTTTAGTCTTCTTCATTATATTACATAGTTTATAGATTAATATATCATTCACTATCCCGCAACCCGCATCCTGAAATGGTGTGACTCAGATGTGGACAACTGGGAATTACAAGGATTCCAAGCTGTCACATGTGTGTCAATTTTTTTTTTCTTCAGCTTCAACTACAACATCATCTTCCCAATCTAACGTGTCCATATTTGGTTCATTTGCCAAAAAAATAAAACCATGAATGTGTGTGGAGCCTCTATGCTTCCATTCATATATACATGGGAGGGAAAATCATATATTAGAAATAAATTGTATAAAGTAAAAAATACATAGAGAAAAATAGGAAGGAATAGATGGTATAATACCTGCACCAATAATCGGTTATATGAAANCCTTTTTGAAGCACCTATTCAAGAAATGTTTTGAATCTATTATGCATGTATTGTGATGTAATATGTGGATTTGATACGATGTTGTGAACCTTCCATTGATAAGATTGAGCTGAACCATTAGGACGTTTAGCAGGAATTAGAGCATGCAAATCTGGCCATTTTGTGTCGGTTGCACTAAGGGTGAAGAAGAACATTGGTGTACCTTGTTGATTGATCATATTTGTCAGTTCAGCTCTACTTTTGTTCCAATATGAATGCGTTCCACGTAATGAAGACCCAAATATTGCGACCCGCTCACCAATTTTATCATTTGGCATGTCTTGCAATTGGTTGACAAGCTCATGTACTATGGGAGGTAGTGTATCTTCAAGATTTTTTTTGACAAAAACAGAGGCAGTAGCATTACTTCGATGACACATAATTAGATTGTATATGTAGTATCGGAAGCGAGGAAGTTGGGAAAATCTGTTGTCATGATAGCGAATAAGGTGAAGTGCATATTCGTGCATATCAACTTCCTGAATGCGTGGTTGTAATAACCTTGTTGTACCTGTGGGAAACAAAGTTGTAAAATCCATGGAAAGAAGGCCTTCTGTGTTGTACTCATTGATAGGGGACATTTCTATAGGGGGCGAAGCAATGGAAGGTGGTAGTGGGATATTTGGTATGTGTAACAACTGTCTAATTTCTTCAACCTTAGTTCTAGAATTAGTTTGTCCTGAAATAAATGATGAGGATTCCAATTCATAGGGTTCAAATGAATTTTGTGGTTGATCTATACAGGACAAGCTTTGCTGATGAGATAATGTAGCATTTCTATTAAGATGTGGAATCAAAGGTGAAATGTCTGCTGAAATAAGAGGCAAAGAAGCTAATGCAATTGGGTTTATTTGTACATCCTTGTAGTATGGGTCAGTTGCCATCTTGAATTGAAGGGAAACAAGAACATGTGTCCGAGTAACAAACAGTTCATATGGTTTGTTTGTAGAATTGTATTTTCGAACAACGAGGATGTCGAGTTTTGATACTAAATGCGGTAGGTATGTGGAAACATTGGAAATGTCTTGGGGGAAGCAAATAGTATGACCAAATTATTAATATTGACCACCACGAGCATGTGTCACTTGCAATATTGGGATAGCATGACTAATGAGCATCTCTTCAACTTGTGTAAGTACTACAAGGACAGTTGGTTGGTTTCCAAGATCCATATTGTTTTCCAATGAAAAGCGATGCCCTTGTCGTTCTAGAATACAATGTGAACAAGCGTATGCTTCATGGAACTTTTTTGTTACAATACCAGGGTAACATTCTTTGCAAATCGAGTAGACATGCATATTAGCTAGTTAGTCCATTTTTTTACGAAATCATTGATGTGCATCATTGAGGTGGTTGTTCAATGGATTTGGCACATGAGATGGAAGTGAAGCTGAGTTGAGAGGTTCTGCAAGAGAATTTGAAGAAGACATATACAAACGCACACAAGAAGCCCTGTAAAGAAGACGTTGTTTCTTGTTGTTTTTATCTCCATTTTGTGCATATAAAACTCTTCTTCATGCATTGGCTTGTTCCCTGTCATGATTTGGCATAATGCCTACAAGAAAATTGTAGACTTGTTAAACATCTAGAAGATTTGATTGTTGGCAGCGACACATTTTGTATATGTATTAACTGGAAACTATGTGGATATAAAGTAGAAGATAAAAAACAAATGTTAATTCATTGCACGTGGGGAAGTAAGAATGTAGCTTAAAATAATATAACTAGAGTAAATTTTGTTTTTCAAGTTGTAACTTGATAATTGTAAGAAAACGGTAATATAGAAGAACAAAGTGTAGTGTGAGAAAGTATATATGAAAAAAAAGTAGCTCCAATTATTGTTAGGTACAGAGTAATCAAAAGTTGTGCCCAGAAACAAGAGAACAAATTTGTGCATTTTATAAAAAACAGGATAGCAAAATAGTATTGTATTTAAAAACTACCATATAGGTTTTTTCACCAATTTGCAATAGAAGTGGTAAGTGATAGCTTCTACATTGGAAGTATGAGACTGCAAGAATGTGGTGCTATAAGAGAGTTAAAAAAATACCCTGCTATGTTGAACAATGAAACAAGGAGTTAAAATTGACAATTGAAAGCATTCATTATAAACAATGAAGAATGGTTAAGTATCAAGTTGAAAAAACGTATATATTTATGTGTCCATCTGAAATTGCAGTTTACGTGTTTTCAACCATGACAATTACAACTTTTAGGCATGCAACTCCACAGAAGGTCTCTGTTCTAACTGGAAGAGTAAGAATTAATTTTTTGTTCCAAATCCTCTGCACTATTTCATCAAGTGATGTTGTTTCAGTTAAGAGAAGACACAGATCTTTTGCAGAAATTCCCATGAGCTGGTTTGCAGCATCATCAAATGCTATCACACCATGAAGGTATCCAGTAACATCTTCCAAGTCAACCTTTAGTATATATCTGTAGTCACATTCAAGAAACTCTCCATCACATTTAGCACAATGCCAAATGTCTCAAACTTTGTGAGCAATCTTTTCATGCATTGTATTCTGTCAACAAAAAGAGGGCATGCAACGAAATAAAAGTCATCCATGTTAACATTTGTGATGGTTGCTACAAGAGAGTACCCAATAGCTTTTTCAGATGATTGAAGCATTTTCAGGTCATTGATGGTAATAAATTTACGAGAACCAGAGTGAGAGGCATTGAAATTTTGGCTCAACAATGGTGATCTTGAACGAAATCCATTTTCATGAAACTAGTTTTGGAGAACTAAAGTTTGTTCAATTTTTGGGTTTATAAAAACAGTAGTGTTGGAAATAGTTCCAACAGTTTTCCCATTAAAATATGTAACACGACAACCTTTGATTGCTACAGCTAGAGGCGTAGGTAAACCACAGATGTTGGAAATCTCGACTCCTTCAATTTGGCAATGCTCTCCCCAAAGTGTTATGTCAATACTATAGCCTAACATGTCATGGAGTCCAATAGTGCACCTAACAATATCAACACCATCTTGTTTTCATATTGTGGATGTTGGAGAATCTAAAATGAGAAGGCCAACAAGATCTACCACGGAATTGACAGGTATACTTTGTATCTCCTGAATAGTTTTAAAGTTAAAGCAAAAAAAAGGTATTAAGGGGTATTCATTTAAGCATGGTTGGATGGTTGAGGAGGAACCTAGGAAAATCTCATTATGGCTTTTCAAATGGTTGAAAATTGGATTGGATGCTTTCATTGTGCTATTTGATACTATGTACACTATTCCTATATGTATTTGGTCATACAAAGAGAGTGCCAATTCATTGAATGCAGATATATGTTTTTCATCGTGTGAAGCATTAACAATGTAAAATCCAAAGATTTCTCCAGACCCTCGTTGGTTTCCATATTCATGTAGCTTTGTCTTGGCAATAACTCGACCTTGAATGTTCCAAAATTTGCTAGAAGAGGAGAGTGATATGAATGGCATAGTTGATGCATCCAAGGCAGTGTTTTCATCTACTGAGCTAGGATTCACTGTAACAGGGGAAGAACTCTGCGAAGGAGAAGGTACAAGAACAAAAAAAAATCACAATGTCACATATTCATGTGATCGAATGATAAAAAAAACTGCATATATGGCACAATTGTTTTTCCGCTTGAACTTACACCAAGGGGGAATATTGAGATTTGGGGTGTACCAAGATCTATGCTTTTTTATCCCTACCTATGAGCATGAGACAAGTACTGTCGAGATTGATTTTATGGCAGTTGTTCAAAATTTGAAATAAACATTAATAGATTAATGTGTGTCCTCTTCAATTTTTCATTATAAATATTTTAATTCTTAATTGTATTCCTTTAGTCTTCTTCATTATATTACACAGTTTATAGATTAATATATTATTCACTATCCCACAACCTGCATCCCACAATTGCGAGATGTGAGATATGAGATTACAAAATAATATTTCATGTACTATCGAGATTGATTCTATGGCAGTTGTTCAAAATTTGTAATAAACATTAATAGATTAATTTGTGTCCTCTTTCAATTTTTCACTATAAATATTTTAATTCTTAATTGTATTCCTTTAGAATTCTTCATTATATTACACAGTTTATAGATTAATATATCATTCACTATCCCGCAACTTGCATCCCACACTTGCAGGATGCGGGATACGAGATTACAAAATAATATTTCATTCACCACACGCATCCTGCATCTTGCAACCCGCATCCCGCAATTGCGGGATGCGGGATATGGGATTACAAAATAGCGAGATGCACGATTACAAAAATGCGGGATGCAGGATTACAAAATAGCGAAGTTTTATTTCCCTTTCTGCAATGCGCAATCCCGCAAATTGTGGGTTGCCGAAACACAAAACAAAAATCTTAAATCAAACTACATGGTAAAAATCCGAAAGTGCAAAGGAAAAAGCAGAATATCCTGAAATCGCAGGATGTGGGATTACAAAAATGTGGGATGTGGGCATACAAAATAGGGTAATTTTATTTTTCCCTTTCTGCATTTCGCATTCCTGCAAATTGCGGGTTGCGGAAACACACAATAAAAATCTTAAATCAAACCACAAGGTAAAAAGATGAAACCTAAATATTGTTTTTTCCTAAGAAATTTATATGATAAAAAACATCAGTGACCTTCGTAGGATTCAACTTTTTGGAACGTGCTTGTAAAACTCCAGTTTAGCCCAGTTTACGATTACAAAATAGCGTAATATAACTATGGACAGCTGGTGTCCTGCAAATTTAAAGAAACTGGAAACTGTAAAGTGTAAATGAAGTGCACCAAAATCAAAATGTGGTTACCTTCATGTCTATTTATATGTAGAAAGCAAAGGTGTTTGGCGTTTGCGGATTTCGAGTTCCTTTCAGGTAAAAATGTATCGAATTTTTTATTGCCGGGAAAAAAAAATGAGGAAATACATAAATAACTAATAATCAGACAAAGAAACAATAACAACAAAACAAAGCAAGAGTGTTTGACCATCTCATGGAACACCCTTGCTTTCTTTGGTAGAACTAAAACAAAGCAAGGATTATGTCATTCTCTTTCAGTCAAAGTAGCAATAACAACAAAACAAAGCAAGGGTGTTTGACCATCTCATGATTAGACTAAATGAATATTCAAAAAATTTAAGCAGACTAAAGGAATACCTGCAAATTTAAAGAAATTGCAAACTGCAAAACAAAATACATAAATAACTAATAATCAAACAAAGCAACAATAACAAAAAAAAAAGCAAGGGTGTTGGACCATCTCATGGAACACCCTTGCTTTCTTTGGTTGAACTAAAACAAAGAAAGGATTATGTCATTCTCTTTCAGTCAAAGTAGTAATAACAACAAAACAAAGCAAGGGTGTTTGACCATCTCATAATCAGACTAAATGAATATTCAAAAAATTTAACCAGACTAAAGGAATACCTGCAAATTTAAAGAAACTGCAAACTGTAAAACAAAATACATAAATAACTAATAATAAGACAAAGCAACAATAACAGGAAAACAAAGAAAGGGTGTTTGACCATCTCATAATCAAACTAAATGAATCTTCAAAAAATTTAGGCAGACTAAAGGAATACCTGCAAATTTAAAGAAACTGCAAACTGTGAAGTGTAAATGAAGCACACCAAAATCAATATGTGGTTACCGGAAGGTCTGTTTATATGCGCAAAGCAAAGGAGGTGCAACTGCAAATGCGGCAAATGCAGTATTGTAACAAGATTATGAAGATCATCATAAGCTAAGCAAAGATGAAGATATTGACCTATGTATGAATCATATGACAAGCTTTCTTGCCTTAATTGAGCAACAATGCATTGAAGAAACAATAATGCTAGTGGATGAAGGGACATGGGAAAAGTGTATTCAATTCAATGAAGCACCAGTAAAACGGAAGCTCGACCAAATTGTGAGCGTAAATATAGAAAACTCGTCGAGAATAGCGTAGGATAAATCCACAAAAAATGGTGAACTGAAACTCCGCAAAATCGTCGGCAATGAGTTTGTAGAATCAAGATAAATGAACCGCGGGGAAGGACAATAGATGGAAGAGTAGAGAATACACGCAAGCCATCTGTAAGGAAAACAAACTAAACACCAATTGCAAAGAACGACCCGCAACTAGCAATCAATCCATCAATCCATTCACGTGCAACAATGGCTGTAACATAGAGGACACCAACTGTCTATGGGACAGAAGCTTTCCAATCGAGATTGTAGAAGAAAAAAAATGCTAAACACAAACTCCAAAGAATGACCTGCAACTGGCAATCAATCCATCAATCCGTTTACATGCAGCAACGACCATAACACAGAGGACACCAGCGGTCTACGGGACAGAAGTTCGCCAATCGAGATTGTAGAATCGGGGACCCAACTAAAATGCAGAAGAAAAAAAAATATGATTGATGAACACAAAACTTGTCCAAGATCCATTCACTAATCCGATGTGACACGTGTTGAAGTGTGAATGGCCAGGGAAACGAGGGATCTTTTGAGACTACGTCTCCATAGGGAAAACACCTTCGGCGTAAAAATTGATATATGTGATTTTTTATTGAAATTATTACATATGGAGTTATTCAACCATTCACTCTATCCCAATATGAAAAGAGGTTCTAATGTCTCGAGGGAAGGAATTTATGCAGTACCCAACTATATATTCTAAGAACCTTTGTTAAGATTGGTTTTTCCTCTTAATATCGATTCTACTTTGTTTCACTTCACCATAATTAAAATTCAACAATTAAATGAACCACCTTAATACTGATACATATATGTAATTATCACATTATATTAATATCTTACTATAATTTTCTTTAAATAACATTTAAATGAATTTAATATTAAAGTATGTATAATATATAACATTTTATTATAACTTTATTTTCAAAATTTAACATATCATGTTTTAGTTTGGATTGCTTTAATGTTTTTAACAAAAATATGTTTCAACCATTTTTTAGACAAATACAAAATATTTAAATGAATATAACACTAAAACATATTAATATTAATATCTTTCTATAATCTTATTTTTTTTATATAACATTTTATTATAATTTTATTTTTAAAATTTAGCAGGTTATTAAGTTTAAATTTTCTTATTTTAGTGTTTTTTAACAAAAATAGAATTTTAACGTATAAGTAAAATGGATATAATTTCATCTTTTAGACAAATACAAGGATCATTATATATTATATTTGAAGCACTTATAATAACTCAAGCTAAAATGTTTTTACAAGAAAAAGAAGCATACCATTACATACACCAAGTAATCACTTGTAACTCAAATTCATATGAATTCATAGAGTGGCTCAATATCCTCTCTTTGCATCAAGCAAGTTCTTTTGCACATGCACCAATGATCCATTTTGGATCATTATAAAATTTAGCATTTATCTTGGTAATTGTTTGGTGAAAATTTGAAATTATTGGTCTCTAGGGCCTATTTTAGTTGTATGTGCATTTAGGCTTTAAATAGTCACTTTGGGGGTCAAGACTTTGCAAACATAGCTTTGAGCTTCTTCACAATGGTTTTACACTTTGAAATATTTCCAAGGGTGCATAAATCAACTCAATTAGAGTTCATATGTCAAAGTTATGCCTTATGCAAGATGACCTATCATGTTGACCACCATGATGCCTAGTTCATGACACATCAACTCACATTACTCACACATGTGGAGCTAGTCATTTGTGGTGTTTTAAGAATACTCTAAATGGTCCAAAACCATTACACTAATTTAGGGTTAAGACATGGAAAAATTCTAACCATAACACTAAACAACTATGAGGTTATGTTAAATATTGCGACATTAGGAAAGGAAGATGTTCTAGTCTTATTTTATTGTTTTTTGTTCCATAGTTAAGTAAAGCATCTAGGAATGGGATATTGAAACATAACAAGGGAAATGGAAGATCTAGTAGAATCCATACTAGACACATTGTCCATGGCAACTTCAAGGTGACTCGGACCCTTTTTTTATATTTACATTTCACAACTGAGAATAAAAGCATAAAGCCCAGGCCTCGCCTTTTGTTTATTTTTTTGAGTAATAGGTTTTCCCCTTGTACATATTGTGTTCATTGTGTGGATGGTGTGTTATTTGCTTAACTTTTTTCATTTCAATTTCAATTATTTAGTATTCCATGCATTAAGTTAGTAACAATTAAATTTGAAGATCTAAAGTAATACACTACATAATAAGGGTTCTCTAGTATATGGAAATATATGTTGCGACAAACTATTCTAGTGGAATATCCACAATAATTTACATATCATAATGGTATTTGAACAATTTTCTTTAAGGTTTTGTGGGAAGTTGAAAGATATAGGAATTGATATAAGAAAGAAGTCTCAAAACCCTATCAACGACATATGAGTACAATAGTAACAATCCAAAAGATTAGTTAGAGGAGATATTTTAAATGCTTGAAGAAAAATTCATTGATATCTCTTACAACATGGTGATTCACATGGTAACTATAGAGAAATAGTTTGGATCTTTAGGGGAGTTTTGTTGATCTCATATGCTTGAAATCACATGAGAAATATAGAGACGATTTAAACCTAAAAAGGGATTGAAAAATGAGCTTGAGAAAGGGAGAACAAGTTCCAATGCCATCGTTGCTTCCTTATATTCATTTGAAGTGGAAGCAAAAGAGGGATTCAAACCCTATGAAGTTGATATTAATGTTGTTAAGTTAAATCAATAGCTGCAATGGTTGGAATCTTATTTTAGTGTTCATAAAATAAGGGAAGAGTAAAATATTCCTTTGCAATAATTTCAATGGTTAGAATCTTATTTTAGTGTCCATAACATAGGGGAAGATTAAAATTTTCCTTTTCTTTACTAAAGTTACAGGGCCATTCCCAATTTTGGTGGAAAATCCACAGAGAGATGCTTAGGTTGAAGGGTGATCCCCTAATAACTAAGTGGGAGTTGTTTAAAACCCTCATTAAGCATCAGTTCTACTTTATTGGGTACGATGAGGAGGATCCATTGACATTAATTCTAGTAGCACCCAATGCAATGTGTGGAAGAGTACACCACCAAGTTTAATAAAAATGCCATTATGTTAGGTATATGTCCCAAGAAATTAGATGTACTGCGTAAGTATGCAAGAGGGATACATAGTCATTTAAGAAAGAAAGTGTTTCTCTTCATACCTAAGACAATTGATGAGACTTAAGTCAAAGCATAATATCTCGAGAATATGCATAAGAATAAAGAAAAAACAATTGGTTCCAAGAAAAAGGACCATCAAGATGATTCTTATGGAGGGTAAGAAGTGGAAAGGAAATGGCAACAAGAGAACAATTGTTGCACATTAGTGTAAGAATCTAGACAACAATCATAACCATTATCAAATTAATGGCCAGGTTGAAGATACGAGTTGAACAATACATCATAAGGTTAATCTAAAGAACCTTAAGAAGGATGCCAATAAGAAAATGATATCCATTGAGTGACTAGTTTGGAATCAAAACCCTGATCTCATTTTTTTCAAAGAGACTTTGGGGGAGGGACAAGTTAGTGTTTCTGCGATGGAATCCTTATTTGTCAGATGGGATTTTACTTCCTTGAATGCTTCTAGCAGATTGAGAGGGTTAGCAACAAGTTGGAATACTAAATCTATGAAGTATTCTAACTCTTGGTCTGATGTGTCAGGTATAGGGGTAGAATTGTTTTCTCAAGAGTGGGTAATGCTTGTGACTCTTCTAAATGTATACAGGACATGTAGTACAAAGAGGAAAGACTATTGGTAAGTTATGTTTTGAAAACCCTTATTGAAGGAGGATAATATGTTCTTAGGAAGTGGCCTAAATTTCTATTTATGTCAAGCAGAGACCTGGGGGTCGAGAGCTTAACATGACCCTTTGGAAAACTTCATCAATCTATTAGAAAAATGAGGGATAATTGGATATTGAAACAAGCAAACTAAATCCTACCTAGAGAAATAAAAGAACTGTTGAAGATAGAGTTTGAAAGAGACTAGACCAGTTCTTGATCCGAGAACCTTTGATGGATGGTGCTTATCATTTTTTTTCAGTGGGTAAACGAGGGTGGTGAATCGTACCACCATCTGATAGTCATGAAATTAAGGAAGGCTGGTCATAAATTATCCCACCCTTTCAAATTTAACCTGAATTAGTTCCAAGATGAATACTTCATAAGCTTGGTCGAAGAAAAGTGGAGGTTGTTCGAAGGGAGTAGAGCGAATTCAATTGCTTTTCCAATGGAAGAAAACCTGAAAGTGCTCAAACAAACTACTCTTTCGTGGAAACATGAAACAAGAATAAGGAACAACAAGAGATTGAAGGATATTAAAGCAGTTGTGATCTGTATCTATGGATAAGAAGGTGGTAGATTTATGATATCTAAGAAACTAAGCGAGATTTGGTTTGATTAAAAAAATCAAAGACAAAATTGTTGGAGGATAAAGCAATAGCTTGGAGACTCAAGAGCATAGGATTATGGCTTGAAAAAGGGATGAAAACTAAAAAAAAAATCATAAATACATGCGAGGAAACTTGAAAATACCATCTGAAATTTGGAGGACGAGGTGCATGGATAAATAAGTGGATTTGGAAATCTCTCAATAAGAGTCAGGCATTTTAAAAACATTTTCAAAGTAGAGGAAATAAGATTGATCATAGATAAATAGTAAGGTTGTATCAAGTGCTCCAAATATTTTCTTGGGAGGAGGATAACTTAGATTTGACGAAAGAGATTACAGTGGAAGAGTTAAAGGAAGTTATGCACAATTTCCACATCTAGATAAAGCTCACCATTTCCATGAACTCGAAACTCACGCCCCCCTCCCCTTTGCGCTCCTGCAGCTGCATTGGTTCAATGTTGTCTGGTTTATGAAGGAATTAGGACCATGGGGAGGTCTTGAAAAAATATATCAAGTCGAAGTTCTGCATACCAACTGCCCAAAATGAAATTCTCGGTACTGATATTCTCTCCATATTTACCAAGTTGGAGGCAGAAGAAGGGTGTTCTCCTTCTGATAAGTCATTCAAGAGCTTATGCATAAACATAATCGTTTCTTCTAGGGTTTATCTTGGAGCAATTTTCTAGTTCTTCTTGTTTTTGGGCTAGAATCCAAAGGTAGGAGACAATATTATTGGAACTCTCTAAGGTCATGGACTCAGATCAGGGTGCATCCATGGAGGTGGGTTATAATTTTTGGCAAGGAAATTTCGGAAAAAAGAAAAAAAACGCACCCTCGATCGAGGGTTTAACAAGCGCTCGATTGAGGATTTATTTAACCCTTGATCGAGCTAGCGGTAAACCCTTGATCGAAGGTTTACCACTAGCTTGATCGAGGGTTTATTTAACCCTTGATCAAGCTCTGGACCTTGATCGAGCTTACGAACTTGATCGAGCTTTCAATCTCGATCGAGGTTCCTGTTAAAAAAAATTATAAAAAAGGCCTTGGGAATCCGCGACAATTTTACCATTTTTTTGCATAAAAGGCCCTCGATCGAGCTAGGAGAGACCTCGAACAAGCTGTTGCGTCCCCATAGTCCTTCACTGAGCTATTGCATAAGACATGCCCACCCCTACCTTCCACCACGATGTCGGAGCACATAGGTAACACTCAAAGCTTGGTTTTGAAATTTAAATGAAATTTAAATTTCTTTTTGAAGTTTTAAAATGTTAGGTTAAAATTGAAAAAAATAATTGTTATAGATGTTTTTAGGTTAGCTTTTTTGTCTAATATGTTTGCAATGTGTGTCGGCAAGAAGAAATGCTGCCAGATTTTTATAAAATTGTAATTGAAATTTGTTATTTATTTAAAATTTAATTTTTTGTTTTATATATATTTTGTCAACCGGTAGCGTTTATGCTGCCGGTTTAATTTTTAAATGTGTGTGTGGTAAGCAGAAATGATGCCCAAATTTTTCCAATCCTCAGAGAATACACAGAGGATTGAAAAAATTCATATTTGTTAAATATAAAATTTAAATTTATGGTTTGTATAAATATTTCTATCAACCGGTAGCGTTTATGCTGTCGGTTTAATTTTGAAATGTGTGTCGGAAAGTAGAAATGCTGCCCAATTTTTTTCAATCCTCCGAAAATACACGGAGGATTGGAAAAAATCCAAACCCTAGACACGACACAATCATGAACCTTAAACCGCCGTAGGCATTTATCTAAACAACCCATATATTTTACTTTAAATATTTTGATATATATTCAAATTTAAATATATATATATATATGATAATTAAAAATATATAAAAATATATATAGATATATTTAAACTATTAACTATTTAATTAAAATAAATAATAATTATAATTAAAATATTATATTAATTCATATTTATATTTCTTATAAATATTTTTTTCATAATAAAATATGATATGCATGTTTTCACTTATTAGTTGATATATTTTGATTTTAGTTTATTGAAAAGTGTACTTATGTATTTTAGTTTTTTTGAAGCTCAAACTAAAGTATGATGAAAATGTGGATCTTCTTTTTTTTTTTGTTTTTTAAAGGGAAAAAAAATTAATAAATAAGTGTGTAAATTTGAAAAAAATACAAATTAAAAAATTAATAGAAATTCATGATTTAAATTTTTATAAAGAATATCAAATTAAAAAATTAATAATAGAAATTCATGGTTTAATTTTGTTTAAGGAATATCAAATTAAAAAATTAATAGAAATCCATAATTTAAGATAAAATTATATTTTTGATATTTTTTAGAAAAAAAAATATAGATTTATATTCAACATTTTGAAAATTATAAATTATAAATTTAGAATATTTTAAAATAATAGTAAAATATATTACTAGTAAAATATATAAATTTATACATTAAATTATGGAAAACTGGAATTCTAATTTATGGTATGTTAGAGTCTTTAGCAATCATAGTTGTACCTAGACAAATTTCTTAGTAATAGTTCCTTCATATTCATGTTGGTCAAAGTTCCAATCAGTAAGTGTTCATTTTTTAGTTAGATTTCCTATCAATCATAGTTCTCATTGGTCAAAGTTATTGATGATCATATAGTTCATAGCTTCCATTGACCATATTTCCCAATTCAAAATTCTTAATATCACAATTCTTTGTTTATAGTTTGTTCGTTCAATGTTCGTGTCAATCAAATGTCCTAGTTATGAAAGTTCCTTAAAACTCTGGCCAACATGAACTCTAGACAACATTCATATTGGTAGTAGTTCCTTCATCGATTTCTTGTCATTCAAAGTTCCTAGTGGTTAGAGTTTGTTTGTTAAGTATATTTCCTATCAATCATATAATTCATAGAATCCTAGCCAAAGTTCCATTGAATATGGACTTTCTTGCAGCAATGTTCCCTACATCAAAGTCCCTACTAATCATATTTCTAGAGCCGCTATTAATAATAGGTCCATATTTAAATTTCCTTGTTAGGAATTTTCCCTAGAATGATGACCAACATGAACTTTGATTGTTATATATACTAGCATTATTTTTTGTAATTGTCAAAATTCCAATTTTGATAATGTTAATAGTTTCAAAAATTTATTGATCATTGGTTTAGTAATCCATACTATGACCAATAGAAACTTGGATTCTTTAACTATGGCCGACAAGAAACGCTACCTTTGTTAAAGTTTCTATCAATCAAGGTTCCTACCAATTAGAGTTCCTATTGGGCAAAGTTCATGCCAATCAGAGTTCTTTCCAGTCATAGTTACTTCATCAAAATGTTGGTCACAATTCCTATAAGTAATGGTTTCTTTATTAGTCAAATTTCTTGTTCGAAATGGTTCCCTCATAGTCAGTTTTTAGTTTAGAAATTTCCTTGGAATTATGATCATCGTGAACTCTAAGTGATGGGACCAATTCCAAGAACATAATATTTTATTTTTCAACATTAATCATCATGCTCGTAGCTATAAACAATATATATCAATAATAACTTTGATCTTGGTAATTCCTGATCGATAGCAAAGAAAATGAATGTCATCAACCAGTGCCAAATGAGTCAAATGAAATGACCATCTCTCCATTATTCTTTAATACTATTTTTTAAATCGAGTTGTTACGTTCCCTCACCTTTTAAAGTCTATGAAATTGTTTTGTGTTCAAAAGTTAGAGACTGTTACTGGATTGGGATGAAAATTTAGAGATTCGAACTAAGCGAAAACCATGAGTCCCAAGAACACTTTTGCATTCACACAAATGACATGAATGATCAAGCTCAATTATCTGTGAAAAAAACCTTTGCATGTGCCATTTCCTTATTGATTGTGCTCACACTCATGATCCTTTTCCCATTATTAATGTGTACCATGTGATGATATATTAATCATCTAAAATATACATCTTTACTATTGAAATATTTATCATTTATCTTATATTGTATGCTGACTACATCTCTATTTATTATGCCTTATTTCATGCAGATGCATCTCTACAGTAGGGTTCTTCGGTTTGCCGAAGGAAGAACACTGGCAGATCTGCGACCATTCCTCGCCCCGGAGGTCGGTAGAGGAATCGTAAGTATACAATTGCGTATGATGTACTCTTTGTTGTTAGTTACATCAAATTAAATTGTTTCACATGTGTATATTTAATCATCAACTTGTATGTCTCTATTTTCATAGGTTAGCCTAGGCGTTCTACGCCAACACACGCTCCTGCTGGGGAGATGAGTGGCAGCCACTTTGGAAGTCGCTCTATACATGCGAGCGGTGATGAGGATGCTGTTGGTGTCGCTAGGGAGGTTCCCCATGAGAGAGGTACATTAAATTCATATATATATTTCTTTCAGTTATCAGTACCTTTAATTTATATTTATTTCAAATTCACCTACAATTGATGTATGTATTTTGACTGACATTTTTGTTTTCATTTAATTTTTAGGTGCTGCACAACATAGCTTCGACCATCCCGAGGAAGCACCATGGGAGGATGAGATCACACGTATCACGTTGCAGGAAATTACCAGTCAATATGAGTTTTTGTGAGTTAACATCCGCTCCATTCCAGACCACTTTCCTGCATCACGTTCGATGTGGATGATGTTAGAGGCAATAGAAAATCTACTGAAGGCCTACAGGTCCATCATACGATTCAGTTCTCTTTGGGCATATGCATGTCATAGAAGAAGGGCCGCAGTGATGGGTCTTGATAATTGGGTTGCAGTGAGAGATGCAACAACTAGCCATGATGTGAAGAGAGCATTATTTGATATCCTTCCTGATCGTGCCCCTGGTCAACTGCTAAGACTCAAGGAGTTTAAGCTAGAGGCTGCAGTGCCTTATGTATATGAAAGGTTCATTGGAGCATGGGGCATGTTTCCCCACCATGACCAGGTACCACTATACTTTGAAAAACATATATATGCAGAGTTTGTCCTAGAGATGCACCCAAATTACACCAACACACCCTCAAGATTCTATGGTTCTGGTGGGGGACGCAATCATGCATATCCTAGGGATAGGATAGATCTTGGAGCTCAGCCAGAGCCATAGCCTTTGGTAGGTCACCATGGCGTGACCATGCTTAAGATAGATGATGTAGCTGAGTCATCTCAGCTAGCAAGTGAGGAGCGTAGTGCATTGGTAGAGGTGACACGCATGGCAATGCATGGTACCATGATGGTTGTGCAGGAAAAGAGACACAGAGCACCCACTACACCTATAGATCCTGAGTTACACTGGGTGGTCGATGATGTTCTCAACATTCTTGGTCATGACATAGTGCTGTAGTAGGCTATCATGGCCCGCGATGCATATTTTGGATTTCATAATAGATGTAGGCCTCAACCGATGGGACAAGTATATCTTTATTGTCATCATTTGATTGTCATGATTGTAATGTATCCTCAAATGAATAATTTTTTAACTAATACTTTGCTTTGTGTTAGACCTCCATGTAGGAGCCTGGTTCATGGAGGTCCTGTTTGGAAGTGATGCATCTGTTCGAGGTCTCGCTGCAGTTCCGTATGCCCATGTCGATGAGGTATGTGTTAACTATCATCCAAAATTTGAATTTCTAAATGAGTCAATTGTTGAACACATAATATTTTGGTTTGTTCTAACTTTTTTCATTTATCTTGTTCATATTGTACATGATAGAGGCAAGGGCATTGCACATGATTCTACACAGGCTCGCTCGAGTCCTACTCATGACACGCCAATCGACGAGGTACTAGTTATTTATGTTCAAATTGTTTGCATATTTATGTTCAGATTATAATTTTCATGTTCAAATTGTAATTCTCAAGTTCAAATTGTCATTCATTAATATAACTATTTCATGTCATGGAAACAAACATAGACATAGGAAGCTGTAGATGAGGGCATTGAAGCAGCTGTGATGTTTATGGACGAGTGGGATGCCACTCATCAGCCGAGTCCTAATGAAGGCTTGTCTCGGAAGATACCCATTCTCCCAAAACTGACACTCAAATCGAGCGAGGTGAGTTCATAGATCTATGTTTCATATATATATTTAATTTTTTGTCACAGTCTACATGTAATTTAAATATGTGCTATGTAACTGACTTGTAGATTTCATGGTTTTAACTTCTGCAGTTCTCAGACCTGGGCAATTTTCTTTGTGATGTGCATGAGCAAGGCCAAGGGCATAGTGTAGCTGGTGGTAGTGTCCATGATGGTTGATTTCTCGATCAATGGTGTAGGAGTGATTTGTAGACTGTTATTTGTTGACGTTATTATTTTGGACTTTATTATTT